>PISX010009275.1:0-76727 GCA_004024625.1 Mellivora capensis
AAGATTATTTATGGGGCTTCTCAGCTATGCACCAAATGGAAACCAGGAATAATGAATGTGGACGGTGTGACAAGTCCTGTGACTGGGCACCAACCCATCTGATGTCCTAAACAGTACAGATTATTTAAAAATTCCCTAGTGTAATGAAAATTACTGCTTCTGGAAATATGAAGAAATTCTCTAGTGAATTATGATTTGTAAGCTGGCTTACCCCTAAACAGGCTAACTTTGAAAGCTAGCTTCTATCTTTCTTTAGTCCACCATGGAGAAATGATCTAAATATAATTCTGAAATCCACATAAAGGTAGCAATAGATGGCACTGGCCAAGTTTCCTGGCATAGCTCTTTCAACTAGATCTAAAAATGTAAATGAGTAGAAAAAGAACAGTAATGTAAGGATGATCCAGCAACAGAATAAGCAGAACCTAAAGAAAAAATTAAGCAGAAGCAAAATTAGAAACTAAAGAAAAATTTTACATGTGAGACTAGCAAATTTTTTCTATGATTTTATTTATTTTACAGAGAGTGCATGCACATAAGCAAGCAAGTGTGCACACCTGCACAAGCAGGGGGAAGGGCAGAAGGAGGGAGAAGCAGACTCCTGGCTAGGTGTGGAGCCCAAGGTGGGGCTCCATCTCAGGACCCTGAGATCATGACCTGAGCCGAAATCAAGATAGCTGCTTAACCTACTGAGCTACCCAGGCACCCAGAGACTAGCAAATTCTTACATTTATTTATTTATTTTTTAAATATTTTTTAAGAATTTATTTATTTATTTGACACAGAGAGATCACAAGTAGGCAGAGAGGCAGGTAGAGAGAGAGGAAGAAGCAGGCTCCCTGCCGAGCAGAGAGCCCAATGCGGGACTCGATCCCAGGACCCTGAGATCATGACTTGAGCCGAAGACAGAGGCTTAACCCACTAAGCCACCCAGGCGCTCCAAATTCTTACATTTAAATTGCCATCATTAATTTAACAGGGCTAGATATATTTTTTTCCCTTGTCATAAAACAAGCTTCTATCATGGATGTCTCATATGTTAAACTGTCTGATTACTAAGGCTGACACAATGCATACACCAAACATATACGCCTGGGAGAGTAAGTAGAGCAGTTGCTCACTGTGACATAATTCAGCAGATGCTAAACCTGTGCAGTGTCTGGCACTTAACTCAGCTGTAGTCTTTCTGGGGTGGTTCCTAAGGTCCAGGAAGGGCCATTTGCTTCAACTACCTGGTATTTTACTTTAAGAAAACCCTTTTTAAATTTTCTTATTTCTTCCCATTTTTCAAATCTAACTACTTAAATGTCCTGATCTTAAAAGTACTCCGGGAAAGCAGAGTACAATACAAATAAATAATATAAACTACTCCAGGACAGGAATCACCTCTTATTCATCCCTGAGGCCCCAATGTCCAACCCAGTGTCTGACACACTACTTGGCCTTTAATAAATGTTTGCGGAGCTGAACACATGGAATACCTTCAGACCAAGGTGTCGTCCTGGTCCAGCTGAAAATAACTGCAATCTGGCTAGCCTGGTATTACACAAGCAGTCCAGACTGAAACACAGTAGAATATGGAAGGACAAGAAGAGGTAGCACTAATCTAGCACTTACTACATGCCAAGCCCTACAGATGATCTCATTCAGTCCTCACATCAACCCTCAAAGGTAGGTACTCCTACCAACCCCATCAAAACATATGAGGAAGCTGAGGCATGCAGGCTGGATAACCTCCTCCTGGTCACAACTGAAGTGGTATTCCAAGTGACCTTTACGTCTGGTCCCTACAGGGTAGTAGATAGAAAGCCAGGTTCCCGCAAGACTGATAATTTATCAGGAAGACATGAGCTTGCTCTGACCAAACTTTTTCCAGGAGTGTTCAAAGATCTAAATTCAGTCACACCCACTCATTACATAAAACAAACAAACAAAACAGGCACACATGTTAAATGGGTGGTAGTGGTGATTAGAAAGGAATTATGAAATAGTGTTTTGACTCATTCTAAAACTGGGTTACGTGGATCCAGATCTAACATCCTTACTAGTATTGTTCTCTCCATTACATAAACTGACCAACATAACTTCATTTATACAATCAACCTAAGTCCTCCTGTGGGCACACAACCTTGATACGTATCTTTAACCCCACATTGTAATTATTTGTTTATGCCTGCCTCTCTAGCAAGAAATTCTTGGAAGCTAATGACTAGGTCTTACTCATAAACATATTCCCAGAGCCCAGCAGTGTGCTCAGGAAATATTGGTTGCATGAGAAAGGCAAAGTAATAGAGAACAGGAAGTGTAACTTAGTACCGGGTATGTAAACTTATTCACCTAGAACTACAGAATGGAAGGCTTGAGAGGGCTCCATTTATTTAAATTCCCTGGGTATAGACCAATTGGCAGAAAGGAGTTAAAAATCAAAATATGAAGATCACATGGAAATAAGGAATTTTAATAATTAACAAATTATAAATTAAGAATTACATACTTAAAAATCTAAAGCTTACAATGGGGAATTTTTCAAGAGGGTTGATACTGAAGGAGACACCGGGAGGGTAGATTCATTAAGCATTCTCAAACCAAAAGTTTAAACTCAAAACTCCATAAAATTTTTTTAAATGTAATCTAAGAAGAAAAGGACTCTCAGCATAAATAACTTGTCCAAGGGTCCAAGGTCACAGAGTTAGTAAGTACTAGAACCTCAGTGTTTTTCATCAAACCATGCTGTCTTCCCACATAAAACATCGTGTTGAGAAGTCTTAAAGAATTTATTTTTTTAAGGTGAGGGGAAAGGAAGAGGTAAAGGGAACCCCCAAACTCCCTCTATGAGACATAGACACATTATGACAAAGCTAGTGTCAAGCCAAAGACCCAAAAATGGGTTACCCGTTCTAAGCAAGGTCAGTTCACACTGTGTTTGCTTACTTATGGACCCCAAAAGCTTTATTCGAAGACAAACCTTCTGCTTATAAGGAAAAAATGGTCCTGATAAGAAACATGTAAACTTGATCACACTGAAATGTCTTTTCTCATTGTTCCCAAGTAAGGTCTTCTGCTTCCCGCAGCAACCCTAGTCTACTTATTCCTTTCCATAGCAATGACCTATCCTGGGCAACCACTTGGAACCTGTAACTCAAGTGTCCATCTGCAGGCCTGCTCAGCCCACTGTGCCGGAGGCGTTTTTAGGGCCAGAACTGTGTCTTTATCTTTTAGACATAGGCTAGGATATAGCACCCACTAAGTAAGAAGTAATGAATTAATTTGCCAGTATTCAGCCTAGTCTGGTGACCAAGTAAGAACTGGGGTGTGACTACCAGATAAGGGCTCAGAGGGTCTGTGTTTAAAAACAAAAACAAAAACAAACAAAAAAAACGAAGCAAAACAAACAAACAAAAAAAACAATGTTGTGTTTTGATGTTTTAAGTATTAATATTATAATATTTTGAGAAACCAGCATGAAGTTCTGAGGTAAACATAGGGATGGTTAGGAACTAGCCCACAAAATATATATAATTCAACACAAGACTTTCAACTGAGTCAAGATTTTCTGAACACTTGCTGTGTACCATGCACAATGCAGATAACAGTGGGCTCCTATCTCTCTATAATGAGTCCTCTAAGAACCAGTTCCACCCTCAGAAAGAAGATAATCAGATATAAACATAAATCTTCCAAAGGTATGCCAAGCCATGTAGGCAAATGCCTGCAGGGAAGACTACACAAAGCAAGAGTGACTTCCAACAGCTGTGGTAAACAGAGACCAGACCATAGCAAGCTTCTCAGCTGCCAACATAACGGGGACCCCTTCTACAAATCACTAGCCAAGGCAGTTTTCGAAGGCACAGCCTTCCCATCAGAACAAGAAGGATATGACAAGTTTATGCTCAACAGCTGACTTAACTCACTAAAGAACAATTTGTTGATAGGAAATAATTACCAAGCATGTGTAAGACTTTTATTTTTAACGGTCCGAAGACAAATCACTTCATACGTGGTACAGATCTTAAGCCCCCTAAAGATACCTTGGCGGTAGGTGGTGGGGTAGAGGCTTAGACCACTGCCACTGTTTTATCACCAATTTCTTCCAAGCCCCTGGCCAACCCCCCTTGCTTAGGTCTTTCAGCCTAGCCCCAATACCTCCTTCCAAACTTCTCTCTCCTTGCATTATCGCATTCCTCCCCTGTGTCCGCAACCCAATGCCTACTTCGTGTTTTGAAAACTTTTCCTTTTTAGAATCTAGTTAATGACACTCATAGTCCTGCTCTGTTACCTTCAAACGTATCTTCCTGTGCTGAAGCTCCTCCAAATAGGTTGTTACCCCAAGGTCTTGGAGCACTCATTCTGCAGTGATTCAGAAACCTATCTACACACCCATCTGATGAAGATTATCCATATATCGCTGTATATAACCTGCTCCAGTTTAAAAAAACAAAGAACTGATGCACTAAGAATCTAGAGGAACAGAACCACTAAGCTGAAAGCCAAAGCCAAACACCTTCTGCCACAAGTAGCTGGAATCCACCATGGGCTTTCACCTCGAAACAACGCTGGATAACCTGGTTACTGCAACTAATACAAAACTGTCTACTTCTCTGCATCTTCCCAGGGCCTTTCACAACAACTTGTCTGATGCTGTGGTGCAGGGACCCCAGGTCTACCTCTACAGACCAAGACCCTGGAAACGTTCCATTCCATTCTGATTGTTGACTGAGAATTGCTTTAAGAGTGCTGCTGTAGCAAGTAAAGAAATGTTTCCAGGAGCATGCTGCTATGAACTAAAAGTAGGAAACATGAAACATCTTTCAGGAGTATCCACTTAGGAAAAATTGTTTTTCTATTGAAATCAGCATGGAATGGAATGCAAAATTTGCCTATATGATTAAAATAAAACCTAACAACCTTTAAAAAAAGGCTATCTCTTTGGGGTTTGTCCTTAGACTTACTATGCCCAAGGAACACCTTAGTAGAGAGCATGAGAGTTTTAAGGACTGATGCAAGAGGAAAAAGCTCTAGGCACAGTTTCTTCCCCTAGGTGAAAGGAGCAGGAAGATACAAACAGAGCCACAGGCCAAAACAAACAGCACAGAAAAATACTTTTTTTTTTTTTTTAAGGTAGGAAGTATTCGCTAAAGATATCAAGAACTAACATTTGAGTACCTATGTTAAGTGCCTAACAACTCTATTAAGCATGTGTATACCCACTATATAGCTGAGAAAAGTCAACAATTAAATAATTTGTCCCATGGACACATACAGCTAGAAAATGATAAACCAATACGCGAAGAAAAGTCAGCCATCTGCCAAACCTTGACCTTGTCTATTTACCAGGCACCAGACCCCAGTCAGAAATCAGCCAAATGGAAGAAGTGGTGCTCGGCCAATCTGGGTCCAGGCCCCAGAACTGACCAGAAGAGGATGACAACACTGAGTCTTTTCCCACAACAAGGACAAAGTGCTGAGTTCTTGGCCAACTTCTTATTCATCTCCCATGCCTGGTACATCTAACTCACTTCCACCCAGGGACATGCCAGTGGCAGCAAAGCAAAACAGAAGAAAGAAGCAGCAGAAGGCTTCATAAACAAATGTCACTGACTTCACTACGTGGTCTAAAAACTGGCCCTACTGACCCTCAACTGTGCTCGGCCACACAAAAGCTTAGTTCGTTTTTAGATGGGGGGGGGGGGTAATAAATAATGATTAAAATCTGCTTCATCGTTCTGCCCTATTATTTGTTTTGAACCTTGACTTCTGGCTCAAATACTATAAAGAAATATTGTATTCAACAACTACTTTAGAATTTCATTGATAATTATTTAGACATGAGGAATATGGGAACCACAACACAAAGGCAGCTATGGAAGGAAAAGTGAAACTTAATCACAGAGCTGCTGTGCATAAATTACTCTGTCAATATTAAGTACACATAACCCTTCCCACAGAACCTTGGGTAAAGGTCAGGGAGAAAATCATGGGTCTGCAACACTGACAGTTGTGAAAGAGTACAGAAAATGCTGACATGCGGGCGATGACACTGACTCAGTTAGGTCTTGCCTTAGCTGTGGATAAAATTAGTCCTAGACTAAGCACTGCTCCAGATCCACCTAACAAATCTTAAAAACAATACTCCAAAAAAGATCAAATTTTCAAGAAACTTAGTTGC
This sequence comes from Mellivora capensis, assembly GCA_004024625.1. Classification (NCBI taxonomy): domain Eukaryota; kingdom Metazoa; phylum Chordata; class Mammalia; order Carnivora; family Mustelidae; genus Mellivora; species Mellivora capensis. The sequence continues at coordinate 6,167 of PISX010009275.1, forward strand.
ACCTTAGAACAAAGCTCAAGAATATTTCTACGAATTCAAAAATATAGCACCCAAAAAGTAAAATTCACAACACCTGGCATTCAATTACAGACAACTGAGCAATGACGTAAGAAAACATGAATCAATAGGAGGAGAAAAATCAGTTGGAACTAACCTGGAACTGGCACAAAAGTTAGAACCAGCTAACAATAAAAAAGGTTTTGTAAGTATGTTCCATATTTCCTAAAAGTAGAGAAATAAAAGATATAAACAATACTGAACTTACACTTCTAGAGATGAAAACCGCAATGTGTGAGATGAAAAATACACTGGATGGGGTTAATGACAGATTAAACATTGCAAAAGAAAAGATTAGTGAACTCAAAGGCACAGCAACAGAACCTATCCAAAATGAAATACATGCACAAAAAAAACGCAGAAACTGAATAGTATACTGAGTTGTGGAGTCAACTTCAAACTACCTAATACATGGATTAATTAGAGTCCTTAAAACTGAGGTTGGGGATGACAGGAAAAATATTTTAAAAAATAATAGCTGAAAATTTTGCAAACCAAATGAAAGTATAGATACGCAGATCCGAGAAACTCGGTAAATCTTAATCAACAATAAACATGAGAAAACTATACCAGGAGATATTAAATTGCTCAAAACAAGGGGCAAAGAGAAATCTTAAAAACATCAAGGGATAAAAGATATGTTACATAGAAAGAAACAAAGATGACATCTAATTTCTCATGGGAAACAATGCAAGGGAGAAGACAGTGGAAATGACATTTTTAAAGTACTAAAATAAATAAAAACTTGTCAATCTATAATTCTATACCAGCAAAAATATCTTTTAAAAGTAAAGACAAAATAAATACATTTTCAGACATAAAAGCTGAAAACCATTCATATACACTACAAGAAATGTTTAAGGAAATCCTTTAGACAGAATATGGGCATAAAAAAGAATGAAACTCACTGGAAACGGTAACTAAATATTAACTATACAAACTAAATGTAAATACATATATTTAAACAAAAACCATAATGATGTATTGTGGGGCATAAAACATGTAAAATAAAAAACATGACAGCAGCATAAAGGAGCAAAGAGAAAAATGTAGGTAAACTATTATAAGTGGCATAATATCACTTAAGGTTGATTGTGATAAACACCTATAAATCTTAAAGCAACCTTTAAATAATGTAATTTTTTAGTTATAGCTAATAAGTCAAAATGAGATAAAAGACAATAAAATCATTACTCAATTAATACAAAAGCCAGGAAGAAAAAAATGGAAAAGGGAACAAAGAGATGGACAAATGGTAACAGAGCAAGAGGACAGACTCGACCCTAATCATATCAATAGTCACATTAAGTTCATCCAGTGTTATGGCAACTAAAAAGCAGAGATTATCATATTGGGTAAAAGCCAGACAACTCTATAAGCATCACCTTTTAAGTAGAAAGACACAAAAGACACAACTAGGTTAAAATCAAACAGATGAAAAAATGTACAGTACACTAACACTACTCCAAAGAATGCTGGAGTGGCATTAACATCAAAGTAGATTTCAGAGCAAGGAATATTATCAGGGATAAAGAAGGTCAATTTACATTGATAAAGTGGTTAGTTCATCAAGAGAACAGAACAATTCTAAACATTATACACCTAATAATAGAGTCTCAAAATACATGAAACAAAAACTGATTAAATCTTAAGGAAAAAATAGATAAATACACAATTACGGTCAGAGATATTACTACTCCTCTCTCGATACTTGCTACAAGTAATCAGAAAGTCAGCAAGGAAACGGTAAACTTGAACAACAACAATGATCAATCTGATCTGACTGATATTTGTAGAACACTCCAACAATAGTAGAATCCACATTCTGCTCAAATGCACATAGAACACTTAACAAGATAAGTCCATCTAGGCCATAAAACAAATCTTAAATTCAAAAGGATTCAAATCATACAAAGTAGACTCTGGCGAATGGCATTAAATTATAACTCAATAATAATTATAGAAATAAAAATATTTTAAATATTTTTAAATTAAACATTTAAATTAAATATTAAATTAAAATATTTAAATATTTTAAAATTTAAAAATATTTTAAATATTTTAAATAAAAATAAAAATTATAAAAATAAAAATTATAACTCAATAATAAATCCTTGGTAAATCCCCAAGGGCCTCAAAATCAAAGATCTCGGTGCCCACCTTAAGAAATTAGAAAATGAGAAGCAAATTAAGCTCTAAGTAAGCAGAAGAAAGAAACTAATAAAAATCTTGGTGGAAATCAATATAAAGAGGGACTGGAGAGGAAGAAAAATACCACCAAAAGCTGTTTTTGAACAGAGTATTAAAACTAATAATCCTCTGAACAGATTGATCAAAAAAAAAAGAGAGAGAGAAGACATAAATTACATAAGGTATGAAAGAGGTGTCACCTCTACACACTCTACAAATATTCAAAAGATACTCGAACATTATGACAAACTTGTCAATAAATCTGACAACTTAAATGAAATGAACAAATTCTCTGAAAGACTTTAATTACTAAAGCTCACTCAGAAAGAGAGGACTTGAATAGCCTTTTACTATAAAAACTGACATTGTAGTTAAAAATCTCCCCACAAAGAAATTCAAGGCCCAGATGGCTTTAATTCTTATCACACATTACAAGAAAAATAATTCCAATTCTATTTGGACTCTTCCAAAAAATTAAAAAGGAAGAAATACCTCTCAACTAATTCTATGAGGCCATTATTACCCTAATACCAAAAACAAATACATTACACATGAAAACTTAACACTATCATAACCTCATGACCACAGACATAAAAATTCGAAACAAAATTTTAGCAAAAATAAAAAATCCAATAATATGTTACAAGAAAAATACATCATGATCAAGTAAGAAACTCAAGTTGGTAACTCACCATATTAACCTTAAAAAAAAAAAAATATAAAAACCCTCAATAGACACAGATTTGTGCCATTTGATAAATTCAACATCTATTTGTTAAAAAACCTCAACAAACCAGATGTAAAAGAGAACTTCCTCAACCTGAGGAAGAGTATCTATGAAAAACGTACAGCTAAAATCATACTTAATGGTGAAAGACTCACTGCTTTCCCCCTAAGATAATGAACAAGACAGGAATGTTCACTCTTAACCAACTGAGCCACTCAGGTGCTCAGGAATGTTCACTCTTAATTACTTTTGTTAAACACTGTCTTAGAGGTTCTAGCCAGTACAATCAGGCAACAAAAAATAAAATATATCCAGACTGGAAAGGGGAAGTAAAATTGCCTTTATTTGCAAACATAATTATCTATACAGAAAATACAATGGAATTTACAGAAAAGCTATTAGAACTAATAAAATCAGTTTAGGAAGACTACAGAATACAAGATCAATATACAAATATCAATTCATTTCTATATATTAGCAATGAACAATAACAACTGAACTTTTAAAATACCATTTAGAATAGTATCAGTATCAGTGTAATACCAGTAGAATAATATGAAATACTGGGGGCACCTGGGTGGCTCAGTAGGTTACGCATCTGCGTTTGGCTCAGGTCATGATCTCAGCATCCTGAGAAGGAACCCCACATCTGGCTCCCTGCTCACTGGAGAGTCTGCTTCTTCCCTCTCCCTCTGCTGCTCCCCTTGCTTGTGCTCTCACTCACACACTCTCTCTCAAAAAAAAAAAAGGTGAAATACTGGAGATAAATCTGATAAAAGATATAAAAGATTTTTACAGTGAAAACTACAAAATACTACTAAGAGAACTTAAAGTAGACCTAAATAGAGCAAATGTCCCTCTTCAGAAGACTATTAACATGTCCATTCTCCCCCAACTAATCTATACATTTAATACAATCCCGATCAATATCCCAGCAGTCTTTGTTACAGAAATTGGTAAACAAATAGTGAAGGACATAGAACAGGCAAGACAACTTTAAATAAGAACAAAGCTGGAGGGGCGCCTGGGTGGCTCAGTGGGTTAAAGCCTCGGCCTTGGGCTCAGGTCCTGATCCCAGGGTCCTGGGATCGAGCCCCGCATCGGGCTCTCTGCTCAGCAGGGAGCCTGCTTCCCCCACTCTCTCTCTGCCTGCCTCTCTGCCTACCTGTGGCCTTTCTCTCTCTGTCAAATAAATAAATAAAATCTTAAAAAAAAAAAAAAGAACAAAGCTGGAGCACTAACACTGCTTCAGTAATTATTGGAAAGCTACAGTAGTCAAGACAGTGGTTGGGCATCCAGATAAAACAAACAGATTATTGGAACAAGAAACCAGATATAAACCTATGCATAGGCAACTGACTTTCAGTAAGTGCACTAACAATACAGTAGGAAAAGAACAGCCTTTTCAAAGAAATGGCACTAGAACTGGATAAGCATATGCAACAACAACAACAAAGAACTTGGATTCTTTGTTTCATATGTAAAAATAACTCAAAATGGAGCTTAGATATAAATGAAAGACCAAACTATAAAACTTTTAGAAGAGAACCTAGGAGAAAATATTTGATACCTTGAGTGAGGCAAAGATTTAGTTGCAATACCAAGAAAATGATCTATTAAAGAACAACTTGAAAAACTGGAACTTAATTAAGAACTTCTCTTCAAAAGACATCTGTTAAGAGAATGAAAATACAGACTGGAGGAAATCTCTGCAAACATGTATCTCCAGAGGACTCAGAGCCAGACTATATAAGGAATTCTCTAATTCTCAAGTCTCGATTATAAAACAAATAATGCAATATAGACATGGGCAAAAAAGAGCCACTTTACCAAAAAAGATATATGGATGTCAAATAAGCACATGAAAAGATGCTCATTATCATTTTTCACTGTGAAACAACTACTTTGGAAAACAAATTAGCAGTTTAAGTTAAACATACACCCACTGTATGATCCAAACTTTCCACTGGTGGGTATTTATGCAAGAGAAAAAAAAATACGTGCATACAAAGACTAGTCCATGAATGTTCATAGAAGCTTTAATAGTCACACACTGGAATACTACTCGGCAATTAAAAGGAATAAACTGCGGATACGCACAAGAAGTTGCACGAATTTCAAAGCATTATGGTAAATAAAAGAAACCAACCCCAACATCATAGTCTCAAAACTATATATACCATAGGATTTCATTTACATGACATTCTCAAAAAGAGAAATAAAGTGATGGAGAACACATCATTTGCCAGGGTTTAGAAGTGTGGACAGAGTGTGTAACTATAATGGCAAAGCACAAGAGAGTTTTGGGGGGTAATGCAACTGTTCTGTACCCTGATTGTGGTGGTAGTTACACAAATCTATACATATATTTATAGAACTACACACCACACATACACACAAAACATAAAAACCAAATTTGTTAAAGGTAGCATACTCTACACACAACATAGACATATTCATTCCATCCCTCTTCTCTCCTTCTCTCCCTCCCTTCCTTTCTCTTTGTTTTTTTCTTCTGCTTTCATTCTGCAGTGTATCAGGTAATCATGAATAACAGACTCCAGAGATCTGCATTGTTTTATAAGTATATAATAAGAATCCACTATGGGATATAATATTAATTTATTCAACTACATATGGACATTTAGGCAGTTTTTCAGTATTTTTCAATTACAAACAATCACATATTGTGCATATGTATTTGTATGTCAGATGTGTACCTTCAGGGTCAGTTTCTAGGATTGGGATTGCTGGGTTAAAAAACTAAACATGTATGTAGTTGTGTCAGATAATGTGCCAAATTTCATTCCATTAAGGCTATACCTTTTTTGTGGTCCCACCATCAAAGTTGTGCTTTTCCACAGGCTCACCAAGATGTTATCAAACTTTTAAACTTTTGCCAGTCAGGTAGGTGAGAAGTGGTAGCTTGTTTTTTTTTTTTTCTTTTCTTAGATAAAAAGGACATTTGTCAATTTTTTAACTTTTTAAATAACAACTTTATTGAGTTGGATTTATTGGCTTTATTGAGATATAATTCACATACTATGGAATTTCTCATTTAAAATACACAACGTACAGTTTTTAGTATATTCACAGAGATGTTCAATCTTCACCACTAATTCCAGGACATTTTCATCACCCCAGTAAAGAAACCCCAAACCCTTTAGCAGCTACTCCCCATTTCTTCCTCCCCTAGTCCTAAGCTTTCTGTTTCTACTGATCTACTTTCTGGCTCTAAGGATTTGTCTATTTTGGACATTTTTTTGTGGTCATACATGGTCTTTTGTGACTGGCTTCACTCACTAAGCATGTTTTCAAGGTTCATTTGTAATTATAGCCCACATTCATACTTTCTTTTAAGGCTGAATAATATTCTATTTTATTATTCATTAATGAGTTGATGGGACGTTCGAGTTATTTCTGCTTTTGGGCTATTGTCAAAAATACTTCTAAGAACATTCCTATATGAGTTTTTGTGTGCATATGTTTTCATTTCTTTTGAGAATATACCCAAGACAACTGCTGGAACATACAGTAACTCTATACTTAGCATTTTGAAGAGCTGCCAGCCTGTTTTCCAAAAAAAAAAAAAATGCACCATTTTATATTCTCAGCAGCAACGTATGACATTTTAATTTCTTCACATCTTCACCAATACTTGTTATTATCTGTCACTTTCATTTTAAGTGTATCGGTGAGTGTGAAGTTGTATCTCATTTTCATTTTGGTTTGTATTTCTCTGATGGCTAATGACACTGACCATCTTTTATGTGCTTATTGTTTGGAGAAATGCCTATTTAGATCCTTTGCCCATTTTTAATTGGGTTGTCTTTTTTCTACTGAGTTGTAAGAGTTCTTTACATGTTCTAGATACATATTCCACATTAGCTATGTAATTTACAAAAATTTTTACCCATTCACTTTTTTGACATTGCCCTTTGAAACTCAAAACTTTTTCATTTTGATGATGTCCAATTTACCTATTTTTCCTTTCACTGTTTGTGCTTTTGATGTCTTATCTACCAGGGAAACTCAAGCACACACTCAATGCTGTGACAGGCTAAATAATGGCTCCTCAAGATGTCCACATCCCAATCCCCAGAATATGAATGTTACTTTATATGGCAAAAGGCATTTTGTGGATGTGATTAAGTTAAGGATTTGAGACAGGGGGATCACTTGGATTATCTACAGGAGTCCAATGTAACTATATTGGTCTTTACAAGAGGAAGGCAGATTAGAGGATCAGAAGGCAATGTGACAATGAAAGAAGCTGGAATGAATGAAGCAAGATGGTGGAGTAATAAGAGGAAAGGACCATGAGCCAAGAAATGCAGGCAGCCTCTAGAAGCCCACAAAGGAGAGGAAAAAGATTCTCCACTTAAGCATCTGTAAGGAACACACACCTGTCAACATCTTGATTTTATAATTCTGCCCCTTAGAACTATAAGGCAATAAATTTGCCTTGTTTTAGGACACTAAAAACTGTGGTAATCTGCTACAGCAGCAATAGGACATTAATACAGGGTACAAGGTTTTAACTGGGGGGCAGCCATATAGGCACTCCCTTACTCGCACATTCCAGACTCCCCAAAGGAAAGCAGGCATGTAGCATAAACCACACGCACTGGGTGTGGTGTAAAACTATGAACTCTGTTACGCTGAAAAGAAATAAAAAAATAAAATATTAAAAATAATAATAATAAAATAAAATAAACCACACGGACTTAAGATCTGCTTACAGAATTTCTATTCTATTCCACTTATTGGTCTATATACATACACCAATACCTTACATTTTGCAGGTATATAATTGCTTTAGAGTATGTTTTAATAACTGCTTGTGCTAGTCACACCTCATAACTTTTCTTTTTCAGCATTTCCCCAGCATTCCTATATGTTTATTTTTCCATATGAACTTTAACATCAACTTTCCTAACTCTATAAAAAAGTTGTGTTGGTATTTTTTAATTGCATCTGTGCCAAATTAATGTAAACTTGGGGAGAATAGACATCTTTATGATGCTGAGTTCTCCTATCCAAGCACAAGGAATGTCTTTCCACTATTCAAATCTACTTCTCTGGCTTCAGAAATGTTTTAAAGTTTTTCCTCAGATTCTGCACATCTCTTGTTATTCTTAAAACTACTTTTTATTGCTGCTATTACTATTGATAACTTCTTGGCAGTGTCTGAAATATTTCAAACGCTTTTAAAAGAGTTTGGTAAAGAGGGAGAAACAAAGAAAGAGAAAAAAGAAAACCATAAGTAAAAATGTACACATCAGCTAGAGGAAACAAATGTGTGAATATGTGTGAGAGCAGCCTGTTAGCAGTTAACAGCCCAAGTTCAATGGGCATCATGGACAGGTTTTCTAAAGGGAACAGAGATATGGTTTAATTCACCATGAGAGTTCAGTGGAAGGGAGTTAAGATAATTGCTGCTGTAATGCAAATAGCCAAAATCAATAGCTTAGAGTAAAAACCATAAGAAAAGTTCACCTGATACAGCATTAACATCTACCCCCTACTAACTCTTAAGACTAAGACTCTTTAAAATGTAAGAAATCTTCTATTATCAAAAACATCTAATTTCAACCAACTGCCACCATCATACTTCACAAGAGACACTGAAGGTATTGCCCTATAAGGATGAAAAAAGATAAGGCCTGCTTTTTCACTATTTTTATTTAAGTGTTCTAACACTCTGGCCAATGTAAAAATTAATGTGAACATACATATTAATATTATTCAATAAGCTGTTATTCAATATTTGGAGCCTAGAAAAATGGCAATTTCAAATGGTTCAACTTAATATGTGTGTGTGTGTGTGTGTGTGTGTGTGTATGAGAGAAAGGAAAATAGAAAATATTAAAAAAGATGTCCACAAGTTCCAAATTTGTCTAATATTTTAATGCAATCCTAATCAAAAAGCAAACAGAGGGGCACCTGAGTGGCACAGTCAGTTAAGCGACTGCCTTTGGCTCAGGTCATGATCCCAGGGTCCTGGGAGCAGGGAGCCTGCTTCTCACTCTCCCTCTGCTGCTCACCCTGCTTGTGCTCTCTTCTCTGTCAAATAAATAAATAAAATCTTTTTTTTTTTAAAAAGCAAATAGAAATTTTACATTTTCTTCAAAATGATTTTAGGGTTTGTAGAGAATAAAGACAAGATAGATGAGAAAGTGTTTTTCAAAGAACATCAATTTAGGGGGAGAGAATGACCCACTAAGCCAGCTAATAAAATGGACAAATGAATAAAATAAGACAAAGATATAATACTTAAAATAAATTTAAAACAAAAATACACGTCAGTTAGGAAAAAAACAGAAGATCAAGTAATTCATCCAAGTATGTGACAGACTTTGCATGAAAAGGAAATACTGTGTTTAACTCAATAACTGATATTAAGGCAACTAACCATTTGAGAAAAATAGATTCCCTACCTGATACCAATAGACTGATGAATAAGAGATTTTCATTTAAAAATAGAATTAGGGACGCCTGGGTGGCTCAGTCAGTTAGACCACTGCCTTTGGCTCAGGTCATGGTTCCGGCATCCTGGGATCGGGTCCTACATCAGGCTCCTTGCTCAGCGGGGAGCCTGCTTCTCCCTCTGCCTGCCATTATGTCTGCCTGTGCTCACTCTGACAAATAAATAAATAAAATCTTTAAAAAATAAAAATAGAATTATAGAGAAAAAATATTGAATATGTTTTATGCATAGGGCTTTTTACACATAACAACAAAGGCAGAAACCATAAAGAAAAGAGTGACAGATTTGGCCAATAAATTTTAAAACAGTGATAATAAATAGAAAATTGAAATGTAGAAAATTTAAATGCAAATGGAACTATGGGAAAAATGAAATCCGTAACTGTTCATTTAAGTCAAAAAAGAAAAATCCAAACCCCAATGGAAAAATTGACAAAAGACAGGATCAAACAATACAAAAGAAATATAAACAGTACGGCATTGTCTGGGTGGCTCAGTGGGTTAAGCCTCTGCCTTCGGCTCAGATCATGATCCCAGGGTCCTGGGATCAAGCCCCGCATCGGGCTCTCAGCTCGGCGGGGAGCCTGCTTCCTCCTCTCTCTGCCTGCCTCTGCCTACTTGTGATCTGTCTGTCAAATAAAATAAAATAATCTTAAAAAAAAAAAAAAAAGAAATCCAAACAGCTAGCAAATGTATAATAGTATTTCTAGTAATTTTTTTAATGTGCCAGGCACTGTGCTAAGAGCTTTTCAACCTACCACCTCTGTAAATCCTTGCAACAACTCAATGAGAAAGATGCTCTTATCATCCTTACTCTATGGGTAATGAAACTTAGACACAAAGTGGTCAATCATATTTACCAAAGTCACACAGCCAGAAAGCAGAAGATGAGCAGAGCCCAGAGCCACACTGTGAGTCACTATTTCCATTTCCCAACTATTACCTCTTAGAGTCCTAGGCAAGGCTGTGAAATTCTCTCACTGACTTAGGTCACTCACAAAGCACTTCTGATATGTTCTCCAACTCGTTGCCATACACAGAATGGTGGTTCCCAGAATTCTCTCCTCACTGACACACATTTTGACTGAGGTCCATATGCAGAATACTACCTAGGATCACTCAGAATTTCCTGAGGTTCTGTGAATCTCAGAATACCAGCTAGAGCTCTTGACCCCTCCTCTCTGAACTTGAGGTACTTCTTACACCTAACTGCCAAAACCAAGTGTTGGACACAACCAATGGAGCCACCCAGGTGCCCTGGTTCCTTATACTTGATGGATAGAAACTGTTCTCCATTTACTCATCCATATTTTATAACTTGTTTCATTTTTACAATGAACATGAATTTTTTGTGGAAGTGAAAAAAATTTTTCAAACTGACCTCCAAATTGTATGCATAGGAAGACTTACTATATATTATACTGTCTCATTTTACTGGAGATTAAAATCATGTATTATACTATCACAACCAAGCACCTGCCAAGAGTACGGACAACCACAGAGGAATTGTAAACAAGAAAAGATGTGAAGAGTTAAGAAAGAAGGACTAGCACCCCACACAGGGCTAATATGAGGATTAAATGAGATAAAGTATGCAAAGCAATTAACACAGTAAAAATACTTGATAAACATTAGCCATCATCATTTTTTTAAAGATTTTATTTATTTGACATAGCCATCATCATTAAGTAATTACAGGCATTACCAATTATAGGCAATAACTGCAAACATAATATATTTCCCAAATGGTGAAAAATCAAACTTGTATAAATACTAGCATTTCAGAAATACCTCTTCTTCAATCAGGTTCATCTTTAATTGGTTATGGTTCACTACTTCTCTGACCAAGACAGGGCTGAATGTGTTGAAACACTTAAAATGCTTGGTCCAGGAAGAACATGACTCAGTCCTTAACGTCTAAAAGTTCATGCTCCTATACGAGCACAAATAAACCCAAATGCAGTTGGGAAGGAACCGGCAATATTCAGAAATTTTCTATTTACAAGAATTTCTAAGATCCTATTAAAATTCAATCTAACTCCAACTTGCTTCCTTCTTACATCTTCTTCTCTTCAGAGACGAGTCTCAAGTAACATTTTTTCACATCCAGACACAACCCAAGAGAAGCCCCCAGTACCATGAGGTAAACCTTTAAATATGAAATAACTCCCCCACATGTGAAAGATCTGAAAAGAGAAACTGACTTGCGGTAGTGCTATCTACTACTTCATTTCCTATTTGCAAATCAAGAAGCAATACTTCAGATGAAGTCACCAATTCACCAAGCATTTTTTAAAGTGTTCCAGTCTGAAAAGTGTTCCACTGCCCTCTCCTTTTTTTTTTTTTTTTTTTTTAATTTGACAGAGAGAGAGATCACAAGGAGGCAGAGAGGCAGGCAGAGAGAAAGAGGGGGAAGCAGGCTCCCTGCTGAGCAGAGAGCCCAACACGGGGCTTGATCCCAGGACCCTGAGATCATGACCTGAGCTGAAGGCAGAGGCCTAACCCACTGAGCCACCCAGGCGCCCCAACATACTGCCCTCTCTTATGCACTGCTCTACTTAAAAACTTCTGGAATGACAAGCTTTACTTACAAAGAGCTTTGAGATAAGGCTTAAGTTCTAGACAGCACCTTTCTACTATAAATAATTCCCTAGAAAATCTTCTGCTTCTAATTTAACCATTCCCAAAAAAAGAAAATCCAGGTAGGCCCCTTGCCATACCCTGGATACTAACTGCTAATTAATTTGTAGCAATAGGGTTGTCTTAGCCTATTTCTCAAACTTCACTGCTGCAAAGTTTTTTTTACTATTACATGTTTTGATCCAAACGTAATACTGTAACTATATAAAAACAATTAGTTAAGAACCAAAGTTAGACTGTCATAACATTTTGCAATAACTGATTAAGAAAATAGTCAAATTTCTTAGAACTTAAGATGACTTAAAATACATTTCAATTTATAGGTAATCAATCTAACAAAATACTTTAAGCATGTAGAATTTTTTTTTCAAATACAGAGCATGTTTCTTTTCTCAAACACTGTAAGTTCACAACAAGCAGTCACACAATAATTGAAATAATTTGTTCAAAAATGCAGGTTTGATTTATAGTAGCATAAAAAATAAAATACCTAAGAATAAATATAGTAACCAAGAGGAGGAAGGCTTGTACACACTGAAAACTACAAAACACTGCTAAAAGAAATTACAGACAACACAAATAAATGGAAAGACATCCCATGTTCAGAAACTAGAAGACTTAATACTATTTAGATATCCAAACTATCCAAAGCAATTTCAAGATTCTACGCAATCCCTATCAAAATGACAAGAGCATTTTTTGCATAAACAGAAAAAGCCATCCTAAAATCCATATGGGATTTCAAGGGACCCAAAACTGCCAAAACAAACTCTGAGGACTTACATTCCCTGATTTCGAAACATGTAACAAAGTAATGGAAAATGTGGTACCTGCATAAAGAAACAAATAGACCAGGGGCACCTGGATGGCTCAGTGGTTTAAAGCCTCTGCCTTCAGCTCAGATCATGGTCCCAGGGTCCAAGGATCGAGCCCCGCATCAGGCTCTCTGCTCAGCAGGGAGCTTGCTTCCCCCTCTCTCTGCCTGCCTCTCTGCCTACTTATGATCTCTGACAAATAAAGAAAGAAAGAAAGAAACAAACAAACAAACAAACAAACCAGTGGAATAGAGCCCAGAAATAAATTCTCACATATATATATATATATATTTTTTTTTTTTTGAGAAGTATCTATTCAAGTCCTTTGACCACCTTTAAATTGGGTTATTTCTGTTGTTGAGTTGGAGGAGTTCTTTATATATGAACTTTACATGACCATCATGCAAGGTTTCCAAGACCACTTACTGGAGAAAGGACATCTCTTCAACATCTCTTAAATAAAATCTTTTTTTTTTTTTAATGTACATGACCCAGAATGGCCTGTAATCATTTTACTGGTTAACAATATGGACGATATGGATGTCTAAAGTCGTTTAAAAAAAATGGTGCTGGGAAAACAGGGTATTCACATGCAAAAGAATGAATGTGGACCCATCTTCCATCTTATACAAAAATGAACTGTAAACAGACTAAAAAAATAGAAAGATCTAAAACTAAAATTCCAAGAGAAAATGGGAAGAGCTTTATGACATCGATTTGTCAATGATTCCTCAGTAGGACATTAAAAGTACAAGCAGCAAATGCAAAAGTAGACAAATGGAACATCAGACTTAAAAACTTCTATGTATCAAAGGTTACAATCAAAAGAGTAAAATTACAACCAACCCATGGTATGAGGGAAAGCATTTGCAAATCATCTATCTGATGAAGAGTTAATAACCAGTATATATAAAGAACTCCTCCAACTCGACAGAAATAACCCAATTTAAAGGTGGTTAAAGGACTTGAATAGATACTTCTCAAAAAAAAAAAAAAAAAGAGAGAGAGAGAGAGAGAGAGAGAAATGGCCAAAAAGCCTATAAAAAGACGCTCAATGTCACTTACAAAAATGCAAATGAAAACCAGAATGAGACATATCCTTATATTCATTGTCGGTGAGAATGTGGAGAAACTGAACCTTTGTGAACTGTTGGTAGAATCGTAAAATGGTGCAGCTACTATGGAAAACAGTATGGCAGTTGCTTAAATAATTAAAAATAGAACTACCATATGACCCAGTAATCCCACTTGTGGTATATATCCCAAAAGAATTACAACCAGGATCTCAAAGAGATATTTGCACACCTATGTCCAGAGCAGAATTATTTACAAAAGCTTTCAAGCAGCAAAAGCAATCCAAACGTCCATTGACAGGTAAATGGATAAATAAAATGGAAAAAAAAAATGGTCTATAAGTACAGGAGAATATTATTGAGCCTCAAAAGGGAAAGAAATCCTGTCACATGCTACAATATGATGAACCTCAGGACATTATGCTAAGTGAAATAAGCCAGCCACAAAAAGGTATTCACTCTTGGTATCTGCATGATACCACTTACATGAGCTAAAATAGTCAAGTTCATCAAAACAAAGTAGAATGATGGGGCAGGAGCAGGGGAGAGGGATGGGGAGTTGCTGTTCAATGGATGTGGACAGAAAGTTCTGGAGATCTATTCCACAATGTGAATATACTTAATACTACTGAACTGTAATCTTAAGATGGTTAAGATGGTAAATTTTATGTTATGTGTTTTCTTACAATTAAATAGAAACAAAGCAGGTTTGACACTTGATTGTGACAGACATGTCAAGGATCCTCTTAGACCTTAGGCACTTTTCAGACCTTTGCTCTAAGTGCTAAATGTAACAAAATGAATCACACAAAGAGTTATGGCTTTCTAAAAATCTTTCTAAGGCAATCTCACAGGAATGAAAGAGAAATTGATTTAGTACTATAAATGAAACCACATAACCCAAAAATGCCTTCATAAGAATGAACAAAGCATCAGAAATGAACATCTTTGGGAGCTCCTGGACCTCTAACAGAAGTCTCAGATTTCCCCATTGTCAAATGCCGTTGCCACTTCCAGCCTTTGGATTAACTCTAGTTCCTTTTAATCAGGGCTAGTTTCTGAGACTATCCCACATGTCTAGATTAACGTATCATACCAATCTAGAACTAAGGATTGTTCATAGAATTTAGTCTTAATCTTGACCTAAGAATATATCAGGTACTTAAACCACTGAGAACAGAATCAGTAGCTTTCGCTACCAAGTATCTGTTCCCTAGATTATCCATTCATGAGTTTCCTTGGTTTCCTTTTACAAATGTACATAATTGGGGTGCCTGGGTGGCTCAGTCATTAAGCATCTGCTTTTGGCTCAGGTCATGATCCCAGGGTTCTGGGATCGAGCCCCCACACCAGGCCCCCTGCTCAGCGGGAACCCTGCTTCTCCCTCTCCCCGCCCCCCCGCTTGTGTTTCCTCCATCGCTGTGTCTCCCTCTGTCAAATAAATAAAATCTTTTTTTTTTTAATGTATGTGATCCAGAATGGCCTGTAATCATTTTAATGTTTAACAATATGGATGATACGGATGTCTAAAGTCGTTTAAAAAAAAAAAAAAAAGTGCACTTCACTGGAATACTGAATACATTGCCTCTGTAGGAATTGGCAGTTCTGTTCTTTATCCAACTGGTATATATCAGAATCTTCTACCTTAAGTACTCATCCAGGATTATATATTTGGTTCTAGGAACAGACAGCTTTGGATGGAAACCTGGCTCAACTACCTACGAACTCTGTTACCTTCAGAATACTACTTAATTTCTCTGTACCTGTTTTATAGATTGGGGTATATAAGAATCTGAAACCTTAAAATCCAAAAGTTACAAAAGTGTGGTTTACATAAGTGTATATTGCTCAGTTACAAGGAAAAGCAACATGCAGAGAAGAAAAAAGTAGTGTCACCCTATGTCTTATTACAGCAGAATTCCTAATGACACCAGCGACCAAGGTCCAAGTTTCACCCGTACTCTTGACTCTCAGCCCAGTCTCAGGTAAAAGGGGAAAGATAAGGTCATTTCAGGTATACCTTCATTTAAAACCAAATGCCTGTTATGTACATACACAGCAGTTGGCAGAGGTTCAAAAATTCCGGTCTGGGTGAAGAAATGTCACCCATAAAATAATTTAAGTTGCCAAATGTTCAGAATGAATGACAGATGAGTAACAAAGCCAATGCGAAGAGAAATGGAGAAAGTCCAGAGGTGAGAGCCCACCACAATGCCTCTGGGCTGGAGGTAGTGGGAGAGCTGACTAAGAAGGGGAACAGACATTGACATCACTTGCTAAGGGTCAAAAACAAGACCAATGTGGCAGAAAGAACAATCACAGCATTAGTAAAACTGGGAACCCAGAGATGGTGTGATTATTCTGCCCTGGACATGTGCAGTGCATGCTGGTGGCTAGACACACGTGTGGGGGAAGATATCCAGTGGGCAACTGGAGAGCAGTGACTGAGGACTAAGGCAGAATGATAACCAAGAACTACAAAGTCCTGGAAATGAATGGGGAAAAGTTCCAAGAAACAGCTATCAACAGTGTCTGATGCTGCTTAAAACAGTGAGGAAAAATTCAGCCATAGAAAAATGGCCTCTCCATCTGCCAAGGCTGGTCAGTCAGAAAGCTCAAGCCACATGCAGATGAAAAAGAGATTCTAAAATATCAAAGACTCAGCAATGATTTAATTTTCCCCCAAGAGTAGTCTGGCTTATTACTACTCCGGATGATAACAAATTAGATGATTTTACATCTACTCTCAAAGCTGATCTTTTTGGCAAGTGTCTATGAGGACCCACTGAAAAGATTATAAAGAGAAGGAAAATAGTCATTTACAAGAGAAAGAGAGGATACGCTTTTTCCAACTACAGGATTCCAAAGCTTCTGGCAGTAGCAAACAGCTTTTAGTAAAAGTAAGCCAACAAAAGTTCATTAGTGAAGCAGTGTTAACAAAGTAATATTCTATTCACTGGGCTTTAAAGAGTAGCCATTCTACCACCATACAAAAGATTAGAACAACTCACTCTTAAGAAAAACACTAAAAATATTTTTACATTAAAAAGTAGTAATTTTATTAGAAAAAAAAAAAACCACTCCTAATCAATTCTACCATCCTAAGACAAATTCCCTAATCACATTTTCATCTATTCTGACCTTTATTACTAAGTATTTTGTTTATATGTTTTGTAGATAAAATACTTTTGGACCCTCCTCCTGTGTCTGTCACAAATAAACAAAAATTTCTACACAAAACTAATCCATCCAGCAAACAAATTTAAAGGTCCTTGGGACACCTGGGTAGCTCAGTTGGTTAAGCATCTGCCTTCAACTCAGGTCATGATCCCAGGGTCTTAGGATAGAGTCCCACATTGGGCTCCCTGCTCAGTGCAGAGCCTGCTTCTCCCTCTCCCTGCCACTCCCCTTGCTTGTGGTATCTCTCTCTCTTTGACAAATAAAATCTCAAAAAAAAAAAAAAAAAAGTCCTAATAAAGATTATCAAACTTTGCCTTGCCATTAATAGACAATGAATAATAAATGTGACACTGAAATTTGCCACAGACTCAAACAACCATATTCCTGAAAATCTGTCCAAGCTTATATCTACTAGATACATAAAATGCAGCTTTTTATTTATAATAAAAGATAACCATGCCTTCCAAAAACCCATTTGACAATGAAACTTTATTACCTGATATAAGATGTTTTTTAAAAAAGCTCTTCTTTGCTGGCCACAATGGGCAGATTAATAAATCAAAATACTACTGGGGCACCTGGGTAGCTCAGTTGGTTAGGCATTCGACCCTCGGTTTCCACTCAGGGTCCTGTAATTGAGTCCTGCACAGGGCTTAGTGCTCAGCATGGAGTCTCCTTGCCCCTTTCCCTCTACTCCAATCTCTTTCTCAAATCAATAAAAATAATTTTTAAAAAATCAAAACACTACTAAAAATTGTATGTTTAACACACATACACACATTTTCACTATACAG
This sequence comes from Mellivora capensis, assembly GCA_004024625.1. Taxonomy (NCBI): domain Eukaryota; kingdom Metazoa; phylum Chordata; class Mammalia; order Carnivora; family Mustelidae; genus Mellivora; species Mellivora capensis. The sequence goes on from PISX010009275.1 coordinate 24,132, forward strand.
ATCAATTTCCACTATTCTCAACATCTAGATCTTAGCTTCAAAGAATATTTTGACACCAATCCAGAATAAGTGAGTTATTTGTAGTAATCATAGTAACTTCCTCCTCTCCCAAGTCTTTCAAAATCCTTACAAACTGCAGAGCACAGCCAAAACATTCTTAAAGGTCCCTTTTCTCTGAAGTAATTATACACTCTCACTGATGAGTAAAATTGGATGTTAAGATACAGGAATGTTAAAACACTCAGGATGTTAAGACAAGGAATGGCTCACACTTCTAACTTAAGGAAATTAACATCTAGTCCAAACATAAAAAACTGCATTAGATAATGCACTTAGCTATCTCTGCTGTTTTTCTTCAAGAGACAATGAGTTTTATTTTGTTAAGATTTTCTAGTGAAATTCTGCTGCAACTGAGGGAAAATATACAAAATACCCAGAGAACCATCATTAATTATTGCAGGAAAATCTTAACTTTGAAGTAGTTTATACTACTAAAACACAAAAAATCCTCAAGGTATAAATTGACAAACTGAACTCAGCTACCTTCACAAATCTGCCCAGGCTTCCTGAAAAAACTCAACAGCACGTTTTTAGGACAAATGCTATTATTTGTGACCCATCAGACGCCAAACTCATGATATCACAATTATGTAAAAATCTATCTCATTTCTTCTACTGCACTCAAACAAAAACAATACTATAGTTTGATCAGCAAGAAGACTCAAAGCATAGGCCATTTTTGGAGCAACCTCCACAGAAGATTTGATGAGAACCAGATTTCATATATGATGGGTAGAGGCTTATGTTCTAAATTAGTATAATTACCGTCAATATCTTGACTAGCTGGTCTGTACATTGAAACTGTTCATACAGACACAACGTCTCCAAACACCACAAAAGGTGTTTGATTCTGCCAGGACCACTAGTCAGCCACATCTTCTCAGACTTCACACACTGGCAAGAAATTCTCCTCAACTGAGCCTTAGACTTATCAGTATTAGAGACGTTCACTAAAACTTATAAACTAAACAAATAGGAAATTAACAAATATAGTTTAGGCTGACATTTCACAAACAAGGAATTTGTTAACTATACACAGGAAATTAGCATATATATGGCTGTAGAAGGAAAAAGCAGAAGGATAATATAACCTTAATGTTTTACGAGACTCAATCATTATTTTATTTCCCTGTGCTAATGGCCCATGAAGACAGTCATTCACTCAAACAAATGTTAAATCCCTACTGTGTGCGTGGCACTGTACAAAGTAAGCAAAAGAACAGAAAAAGCAAGGACACAATACCTGCCAAGGACTACCTGAAACTAAAGGAGACATGCCCATTAAATTATTGTACTGTTTTTGCTTTATTGGACACCAACTACATGCCAGACCGTACTGCACACCAGAGATGCACAATACTAACAATAATCTAACTGCAGATCTGTAACCAATCAATGAACTATAACAATAACAGGCCTGACTACTCCTAAAGCAGCAATATTTTATTCTGGAAATAATCTTGCCTCTGTCAATTAATTCTTTCAATGGATGGCAATTCTCTGAATAATTTCCACCTATGTTAACCCAAACTAAGGTTGCTTACAGAGTTAAATGAGAGAGTGTAATGTTTTGAACAAAAATAAATAACAGTAGAGAGGGACACATTTGTACTTTAACATTAATTTGGTTTGCATTCAGCTACTGCCTTCAACATAGGTAACAAGTGACAAGTCATAAAGCAGAACACCAACCCGAAAGTTACTGTGGCAAGACATTATTTTCTTGTAGTAGCAGTACAGCGGGAAGTGGAAGCTAAATTAACAAGTTTTGCTAAGCTTTTTAAAAACCACTCACTTTTAGTGATTTCTTCATGAAAGGTCTGTGACCACTCATTTCCCCTAGGCTCAAAACCAAGTAGTGCCAACAGAACTACAGATTTGGTCCTCTAGGTTACAAAATAATTTTTAACCCTGTAGAAGTACCAGTTCTACAGTCATTCGATACTAATGAACTTTTTAAAAACAGGGATCAGCCCTTAACTAAATTACAGATAAAGTTTTGCAAACTAGAAATGGTACTCGTTTTTAAACTCTTCCACATTAAAGAGGACACTCAATCTTAATCATCATCATCATCATCTTAATCTAATAGCTTACTAGAAAACTAAACAGAATTGTGTTATATACACCGAACTGGTGGCTAAACAATCAATACGGAAAAGCGATAAAGGAGAGGGAAGATGAAGAAACAAGATTCCTCTCCAAGAAATGTTTGAACAAATTCAAAGTGAAATTTCGGTAAGCTATGTTTTGAACCCTTTCCACCAGTCTTGCTATTTTTACTACGATATTTTCTGTGTGCCCGCCGTTATTAAAATCACAACCAAAGCGGGGAGGTGTCCTAAAATTTGACTATTAACAGCAATCAAGTCTAAAAATATGCGCCTCCTACACAGTGGGCCAAGTGGCAAGAAGATACGAGAACTCAGGAAGTTTTGAAATGGCACTGACGGGAGTCAAGAGGAAAGACAAGGGGACGGAATCACGGAGAACAAGAGCAAGCAACTCCGTGCAGCCAACGCCGCGAGTTGGCATTCGAACTGCGAGTTCCCCGCTCGGGACGGGACTCCACCGAGCAACTTCGCGCCGGACGGAGCTGCGCGCTCGGCCGCCCTCCGAGCCCCGAGCCGCAGCCCTTCCTCCCCGCTCGCAGCCCCGCGGCCGCGAGGGCGCGCTGACAGCCGCGGGGCCGGGCCTGGGAGATGCCGGCCGGCTGACACCCACCTTCTTTCTCGGCCCGCGCCGCGGCCACTACGAGGGTCATCACCAGGTGCAGCGCTCCCAGTAGGCCGGCGGCCGCGCTCCGCGGGCTCCAGCCGCGACTGGCCCCGGGCTCCACACCGGCCCCTGAGGACGTGGAGGCGGCGGCGGCTCCGGCTGCTCCTCCTCCAGCCCGCTTCCCCATCCCTGCCGGCCGGGGGCCGCCGCGCTCGAGGTCCGGCGCGGCCCTTCTCGGCGAGGCGGCGGCAGGGGCGGCGCGGGAGCCGTGGTCCGGGCTCTGGCCGCGGCGCCGGGGGCGAGGGCGGTTCCGGGCCCAGGGCTCGGGCTCCGGGCGTGGGTCTGGGTCCGTGCGTGCGTGTGAGCAAGAGTGTCAGTCACGGCCTCGGCATCTCCTGCGGAGAGTCGAAGCGGAGAGGCCACGGGTCAAGCACGGCAGGCGGCCATACTGGAAACGGGCACGGGCCGCGGGCTCTGGGCGCTGGCCTGCGAGGGGCGGGGCGCGGTCCTGGGCACCGCCCCCGTCGTGCCGTCACCTAGGGGGCCGGCAGGTCAGTCTGTCTGCCCCGGAGTCCGTGGGTCCGAATTTCTTGTCCCGCTCTCGGAGGCCCACGGCCTCACCTGCCGGACGGGACACGGGCAGTACAACCCCAACCTGTCACCGCTGCCCCGCGGAGAAGGAGGAGGGAAGCAGGCCCGGGCCCAGCCGCCAGGACTTATGATGGCGGCTCACGCTTCTCAGAGGCAATGACGGCAATCACGTGGAGACGGGGGGCCTTGCCGCGCAGCCGCCTTGGGGTGTGGGCGGGGCTGGGAGGAACTGCGGGGTACTGGGGGAGGCTCGCCTGCTGCTCCAACGCGGGAACTAACCCCTTGCATCTCAGGTACTGCAATGGGAGAGCCTTCCAGAGGACTGAGTGCGCATCTGGGCCTCGAGGCCCAGCGCGGAAAATCCATTTCAGTGACTCTTCCTGGTCCCACCTTCGCCTTTCGGGTCGGCTGAGAATACTCCTGGCCTGATTCAGTTCCTGGTGGCACTTCGTTTAGGACTGGACGGGCTACATTCATCGTTATATCTTCATGACACACTACCCAGCGCTTAATGGAATCATCTTGCTCTTGGAATTGTGCGTGCTTTGCTGCGGGAAATCCCTTTGCAGTGTGTATTTAAAGCAGCAGTGACCCTGGACGGGGAGGGCAGATTGTTCTTTAGAAAGTGCCCAGTGGCCATGCTGGCTTTGTCCGTCTTGGAATAATTCTTAAGACGTTTTCTACAGTTAGTTCCTGCAAGGCCCCAATCAAACGCCTTCTTTAGGCTTCCTTCAGGAAGCCTTCTCATGCCTCTTTCCACCTTAAGTGGCGGTCCTTGGTGGGCGTGGATTTTCCTTACAAAATTTAAGTTCCTTGAGAGTCCCTCATTATTCGTCTTAATAACTTCTCTTAACTTAGTAACTTCCCCCAATTCCAGAGCCCCCAATTCCATTTGCTTATTCTTTGCAGTATTGGTTGAGTGAGTCCGTGTATTTTAAGGCTACGTCCACCCCAATACATCTGAGAACAAACTACAAAGGAAAATAAAATTTCAGAAAGGCTTACAAAAGGAACTCAAAGTGCTGCCCTATGCAGTAGTCTTTGTCAAGCAAGCACTTAAGTTTTTAAATAATTATTTAATATTTTTATACCCTTACCCTAATTTTGAAAAAAATTTTCCTTTCCTGAATTAGTGTTAAAATGAATCAAGTTAAAAAAAAATAAAAATCAAATTTTGTTCTTGATGTAATGTAGGAATAATTATCTAAGTTGGATTTTCTGTATTTGTATATGTAAGGAAAGATTTCTGGAAGACTTTGAACTCACTAAAGACATCAAGCCCAAGGCAAAGTAAGTGAGTATCTTAGCTAGGTCAAAGAGTACTTTCCAACCTGCAGCACAAAGAATTGGCAACCCTCCACCCATTACCAGGTTTAGGGCAGACAAGTCTCTCCAACTATGAAATGCTCAGGTTCTTACACAGGAATCAACCACATCCTCTGATTAGCCTGAGGCTCAAGAGCCACATGGGAAATAACTTGCATATGTCTGTAATTGGAGCTTAGACATTGGACTCTGATCAAACATGTCTGCCTATTTCCCAAGAAACTAATGAAGCTTGAGTTTTAGGGCTCCTCCTCTGCATAAGTTCCTTCCAAGGCCTTCCACCTAACTGTGTATTTATAAGCTTTAATCTTGTTCTTAATGAGCACTCTTCTCCCCAGTAGTTGGAGAAGTTTTAGGGCCCACTGTACCTGAACCTTCCCTGTACCTATGGACATTGGGAGCCAGATGGGTAATAATGGAAGTTTGTTTCCCAGAAAGGAAAAGGAGACTGCTGGGAGAATAATAATAAATGAAGAAGGACTTACTAGACAGCTTGGTAAACTATGTTGAGATCTCCGGGTTGAGCCACCATCACCCCATTATTCCCTCTCCCCCAACACTCAAGTGCCTTGGGAAGGAGAAAACTAAGAGTTAAAACAAGAAATGATCACCAAGGACCCTTCTGAAGTTCTTGATTAGCTCCAGACCTCCCTTCTCCCCTTTGAGGAAGAGAGATCTGGGCATTTTGGCTGGTAGAGGCAGGCTCTTCAGCTGGCAAAATTAGGGAAAATCTGCTAACCCAGCAGTTCCCAAAGTGCTAGACCAGCATCATTTGCATCACCTGGGGGTTGAGGCTCAGTGGTCTGTTTTAATGAGCCACCTGAGTGATTCTAGGACATGCTCAAGTTTGAAAACTGTTGATATAAGCCAGGAACTATAGGCTATTGGGAGTCCTCATCTCTACTTGTTTTGTTCTCTCGCCAGATTAGTAAACTACTATTAGAAGCAGAGTTAAAAGGAACACGGATGAATTTGGGCTTAAATCCCAGCCCTGCCTTTATTAGCTATATGGTGATAGGCAAATTGCTCAACTTCTCTGGCCTCGCTTTCTTTTTCTGTAAAAGGATACCTAATAAATTTGGGGAGATGAAGCAAGATACATTTGTAAACATACAGACTCTGCCTGGCACATAGCAGGACATTGTCAGAGGTAGCTAGAGTACTTATTTTTTTCAAAACACCATATAAGGCACAGTGACAGTTTCAAAGATCATTGATTGGTTTATGGTCCCACTTCACTCACAAAATATTTGAGGACACTTACAAGAATACTCACATTTAATAAACATATATTTAAAGTTTGGGACCAAGAGGAGAAAACACTGTTGGAAGTCCCCATGGCTCTACCTTCCTGGCTCCCTGATTGACTGCACGTGGTCTCCTGGTATAAGACTCTCTAGTCTTTCAAGTCCCAATTTTAAATCACCAGCCAGACCTTGCTGTGTCTATTGCTGGCCCCACCCTGGCATCTCACAGACATCTTAAACTCACAGGAACTCCTGATCTCCCGTAGCATGCTTTGTCCACAGCTTTTCCTATCTCCAGAGTTGACTCCGCCTATCCAGTTGCATAGGCCATAAAACTAAGCGTTATTATTTACTCATCTCTGTGTTAGATCGATCTAGAATGTAGCCACTTCTCACCACTTTCACGGCCCACTCTGGTATGAGTCGCACCATCTTCTGCCAGGAATTTCCCAAGAACTTGGTTAACAGTTTCCCCTGTTTCCAACCACTTTTATAATGAAAAGTTTCCACTCGCAGCACCTGCCTGATAGAGCTGTGTTATACTTCAATGGGTTCAAGCCAATTGAAGCTGATAAAGTACTGTGAACTTTGAGTGACCCCCAGACCAGACCCTTATTAGACCTGACCAAAGACCTGTTCCTGTCCAGGAAACAAAGGGCCTTGTTTTATCCAGTGCTGTTCTTTTCTACCCAGAGTCCTGGTTCCTGGATTAACATAGCCACCTCGAACCCCCTTCCCACTCTCTAGCACTTAAAAAATTCTGGCTTTTCCTACTTCATGAATTATTTACTCAGTGAATTTTTTCACTGGTGTGTTTCCTTGCCTGACAAGTATATAGACTCAGCTTTGATTTTTCTTTCTTTTAGTTCTGGTGCTCTTTGCTTTATATTTTGACATAAATTTGCACAATTTTTGTCAACACAGCAGCCAGAATGACCCATTTAAAACATAAGGCATCTCATCCCTCCTGCAGTGGCTCTTATCTCAGTGTAAAAGCCAAATCTCTTATGATGACCCACATGGCTGTATGCGATCTGGCTCCCTGTGATCCTTGACTTCCAGGCTCAGTCTGTTTCAGCTCAGTCGCCACCGTTTTGTTCCTCAAACATACCACGGATGCTTCTGCTCTGGGGGCTATACCCTAGCTCTTCCCTCTGTCTGAAGTGCTTTCTTCTCCTCCACTTTTCTGCTTGGCTCAATCTCTCACTTTCAGTCTTGGCTCAGTTACCACCTTCTCTGTGAAGCATACTCTGATCACCACTGTTAATACTGGAATTCAACGTGAGCGCCCCCATGTCCAATCCTACCCAGTCTGTGCTCATTTTCTTTTTTTCCCATAAATCTTATCAATTTCCCTAATACTATATAATTTATTTATTCCTTATGTATCGCCATTATCTTTCACCCTCATCTGTTTTGTTCACTGGTGCATCCCAAGCTTCTAAAACGTACTAAGCACTAACACAGAGTGAACGAATGAATGAATGAATGAGTGGGACGGAAGGATGAAATAGTTAATGAATAGAACCAAAAGATAAAGAGGAGTAAGACATACTCCTTCCATTCCACAGAACTTAAAATCCAGTGGATAGGTTATACATGTACACAATATGTTAAGGAGGAGTGAACAAAGGGAGAGAAGAGGAGAGGGAATCTGAAGGCAACTCTGGGTTCTGCCAATTTCTCTATGTATCCAGCCTGTTCAACATCTTCAACTGATTTTTCATTTGTTTTCAATTGCATGTCTCTTTCATCTAGTTCAGAGTATGCATAAAGCCCACAGCAATCAGTTGAATAAGAAGGAAGATAGCCTACTGAGAGTCTTCTTCAATTTACAGAGTGATCTCTTCATTTTGTCTGCTGTATGCCTTATTCCTTGTTAGGTTTCTTTTGGTGGTGTTCTTTTAAAAAAGAATCAACTCACAAAGCCCCAGGTTTAAGTCTGCTCCACTTACTATGTAAATCGCTGCGGCCTAGGGTAGGGCAAGTAAACAGGGAGCTTCTTGCTGTAGGATGAGGATAGTGGTTTATGAGGGGGTGAGCTGAGCTCACTATCTGTGTGGACTCTATCCTATTTGAAGCTTTTTATCATATATTCCTCAAGACCTGATTCCTTTGCAGTTTCTAAATTCACGGGAACTAAAGCCTTATCAAAGATAATAACTGCTACCACATATACACCTCTAATAAGCATCTTGATTTTGATGCTAGAATTTACTACAGTTTTGTTTAATATGTTCCTTCCAAGCTGGCTGACACATATTATAAGCCTATAGTATTCTTCCTAGCATTTGTAAGAAATGTTTTTGTGGTAAACATCCTAATTGGAAATAAACCAAAAATCTCCACCGTCATTCAAATTCTCCACAACATGCTCCAATATCTGTTTTAACTTTTTCTCTTCTAGAAGAACTATCATTAATCTTGTGACTTTTTAAATGTTTCATGTGGTTTGGTGGTCTTTCTAGTAAAAGGAAGGAGATAATTCTTTTTTAAAGATTTTATGTATTTAATTGAGAGAGAGAGAGTGAGCAACAGAGAAAAAGAGAGAGCACAAGCTGGGGGAGAAGCAGAAGGGGAGGGAAAAGCAGGCTCCCCACCAAGCAGGGAGCCAGGCATGGGGCTCTATCCCAGGACCCTAGGATCATGACCTGAGCTGAAGGCAGACACTTAACCAATAAGCCACCCAGGTGCCCGGGAAATAATATTCTTGAGGACAGACAATGCCTCAGTATTTTTCCTCTTCCTCCCACCTCCCCTATCATTGTCCTCTCTAGTACTCAATAAGGACTTTGAAACACCATTTCAGACTGCCCTGAGTTTCTGAACTGTCCTAAACACCACTATTAAAAAGACCTACTTCAACCATCATTCCATTGTGCTTAAAATGTCACCATTTGGTGGTAATTAGGAGCCTTACAAAGCCATTCAGGGGGAAAAAAAAGACACTGAACAATGTGTCGAGGGATTTTTGTGTTCCTCTCTCTCCCTATTATGTAACTGTTTGTAGCTGTAAAAATTCCAGGAATATTCAGTAAAGACAAGGACGAACATATTCAAGATGCTCAGGTGGAGATCAGAAATGATGAAAAACAGAATTAAAACATTAATAACGTATGAGAGTAAAATGACATCTGCTGAGATGTGCTATAAGAGAGACAAAATTTTCTCTGCCAAGTCCGGTGTGAATTCCATAAATGAGGAATTAAGAGTTGGCCACTATGTGTGGAGCTCAAGATGGCGGTCTGAGAGTGGTTATCACAGGTAACACACACGTGCTCTTTGCGCAGTGTTTTCTGTAAAGTGAATTCTACTTTCTCTAAACATCATTATGTTAACTTCTGGTATTTTAACCACAATAAAATTTTGTATTATTATTATTTTTTTTTTTTAGAGAGAGAGAGAGAGAGACTGAAAAGAAGTGCATGTGCATGTGCCCATGCAAGGAAGGGGGGGAGGGGTGGGTGGGGGAGGAGCTGAGGGAGAAGGAGAAAGAGTCTTAAGCAGGCTTCATGCCCAGTGGAGAGCAGAAATCAAGAGTTGGCCACTTAATCGGCTGAACCACCGAGGTGGGGCCCCTAAATTTTGTATTTTAAGTCTGGTATTTTCAAACCGTGTAACCTGGCTGGTAGAATGTTTTTATGACCACAAATTAGCAAGTCTTTGATTTATTCTTAAAAGAAAAGTGTCATCAAAGAAATAGTCTGTGCAAGTTCTCAAGAGTAATATTTGTGTCTTGGAGTTAGTCTACATTATGTTTAACATCTGTATTCTATCATTAAGGTTTGATGCTTTGAATACCTTTGATAGTACACAGGCCAGGGAATATTAACAGCAGACTCCTTGATCTTCATAAAACATGCGTCTTGTCACACAATGGAAAATATGAGAACTTTTGTTGTTATTGGAGAAAATATTGTTTTCTTTTTGGCAATGTGGTTTCACTTGTGAATAGTCTCACACCCCAAATCTATAGGAATTTAGAACAAGAAATGACTGTAAATATTTAGTTAAGGCTTTGGAAGTATCCCCTTCATGTCCAACTATTGTTTGGCAAATTACTCAGCCTTTCTATGTCTGTTTCCACAGTTTCATGTTTTAAAACATGGCAAAAAATAACTACTGAAGGCTAATTGTAAGGATTGAGTAAACTCACTTCTGTGGAACTATCTTGTACCTGGCAAATGCTCACTAATGTTCCTGTTGTAATAATGATTATCATTCCAGAAAAGGGGACTGAGGCCCAGAAATGAAGGGACCTGTCCAAGAGAGTGGCACACCAGAATTTCATTTTGTGTTTCATCTTTAGGTCCATTTAATTTAATATTTTCTATGTCTACAGTGTTTTATTTGCTGGAGTGTAGAATGTAATCATCGATGAAATATAAATGTTTAAAAAGCCGTTGGAGAGAATTCAAATTTTAATTTTTAGAGTTTGTATGTTTTCAAAAGAGCAATAACAGGGAATATTTAAATACTGGCTGGATTTTTGATGAAGAATCATTAATGGATATGATCCTGGTTATTATGGATTTTTTAAAAAAGAAACTTTATAATAACACCAAAGGTTGAGGAATTAAAACTCTCCTGCTCTACCTAAGTGATGGAACAGATCAATCCAGCAATACCATAAGAGGTGAATCAAATGAGTCCTCAAGAAGGTCTTCCCTAAAAGCTCTCCCTTATTAGGCAGAGCTTGAACTTCCCTGAAATTACCAACTTAAGCCAACGCTATATGTGAGCCAAAGTAGGCCAGGTTATGCTCTGATAATAAACAAACTCCAAATTTCAATGACTTAAAACCACAGACTTGTTTCTCTTTTCCGCGACATGTGTGCCCAGGACCACAGCTGGTGGAATAAACTAGGTGTCTGTAGCAGAGTAAAGAGTGCTCCTGAAGGTCTGATAATGGCAATTAAATTATATAATGGAATTGATTTTTCCTCCCGTCTACTCACAACATATTGGTCAAAGCTAGTCATATGGGGGCGCCTGGGTGGCTCAGTGGGTTAAAGCCTCTGCCTTCGGGTCAGGTCAAGATCCCGGGGTCCTGGGATTGAGCCCTGCATCGGGCTCTCTGCTCAGCAGGAAGCCTGCTTCCTCCTCTCTCCCTGCCTGCCTCTCTGCCTACTTGTAATCTCTATCAAATAAATAAATAAAATCTTAAAAAAAAAAAAAAGCTAGTCATATGGCTGCACCTGACTTCAAAGGACAGGGAGGTGTAATCCTGCCTATGGCTGCAAGGAGAGATGGCAGGACAATTTAATAGCTCGAATGACTACCATAGGCTTTAAATTCTCTTCTCTTCTCCTTGGGAAATAAGAAACAGCAGCCTGAGAAAAGATGGTGAAAACTGGTTTCAGTTTCTCACGAATTATGAAGTTATACAGACTAGCCTTAACTCTCTAACATTTATACTTTGTTGTTTGGTTTAATGTGTTTTTGTTTGTTTTTAAGTTTTTTCTTAAATTCCAGTTAATAGTGTAATATTAGTTTCAGGTGTACAATACAGTGATTCAGTACTCCCGTACAAAACCCAGTGCTCATCATGACAAGTGCCTTCCTGGATCCCCATCCCCAATTCTCCATCCCCCCACCCCTCCCCTCTCTGGGAACCCTCAGTTTGTTTTCTATAGCTAAGAGTCTGTTTCTTGGGTTGCCTCTCTTTTTTTCCCCCAGGACTGTTTTGTTTCTTAAATTCCATGGAAGAGTGAAATCATATAGTATTTGTTTTTCTCTGACTGGCATTTCTCCTAGTATTATATTCTCTAGCTCCATCTACATCATTGCAAATGACAAGATTTCTTTTTTTTTTTGTGGCTGAGTAATATTCCAATCACTGCATCTTCTTTATTCCTTCATCAGTTGATGGACACCTGGGCTGTTTCCCTAATTTGGCTATTGTTGATAATGCTGCTATAAACATTGGGATGCATGTATCTATCCCTTTGTATTAGTATTTTTGTGTTCTTCAGATAAGTACCTAGTGGTGCAATTGCTGAATCATAAGGTAGTTAAATTTTCAACTTTTTGAGGAACCTCCATACTGTTTTCCAGAGTGGCTGCTCCAGTTTGCATTCCCACCAACAGTGTGAGAGGGTTCCCTTTCTCCACATCCACTTTCTTGTTTCTTGTTTCTTGTTTCTCGTTTCTTGTTTCTTGTGTTGCTGATTTTAGCCATTCTGACAGGTGTGAGGTGTTATCTCATTGTGGTTTTGATTTGTATTTCCCTGATGATGATCGATGTGGAGCATCTTTTCACGTGTTCATTGGACATCTCTGACTTCTTTAGAATAATGTCTAGGGGCGCCTGGGTGGCTCAGTGGGTTAAGCCTCTGCCTTCGGCTCAGGTCATGATCTCAGGGTCCTGGGATCGAGCCCCGCATCGGGCTCTCTGCTCAGCAGGGAGCCTGCTTCCTCCTCTCTCTCTGCCTGCCTCTCTGCCTACTTGTGATCTCTCTCTGTCAAATAAATAAATAAAATCTTAAAAAAAAAAGAATAATGTCTATTCATGTCTTATGCCAATTTTTTAATTGGGTTATTCGGTTTTGTGTATGTTGAATTTATAAGCTCTTTATAGATTTTGGATACTCACCCCTTATCAGACACATCATTTGCAAATATCTTCTCCCATTCCATAGGTTGCCTTTTAGTTTTGTTGATTGTTTCCTTCACTGTGCAGAAGCTTTTTATTTTGAGGAAGTCCCGATAGTTTATTTTTGCGTCTGTTTCCGCTGCCTCAGGAGACAGATCTAGAAAAATACACCAGAGCCGATACCATAGAGGTTACTGCCTTCATTCTTCTCCAGGATTTTAGTGGTTTCCTGTTTCCATTTAGGTCTTTCATTCATTTTGAATTTATTTATTTTTTTGTGGTGTAAGAAAGTGGTCCAGTTTCATTTTCTGCATGTTGCTGTCCAGTTTTCCCAACACCATTTGTTGAAGAAACTGTCTTTTTCCATTGGACATTCTTTCCTGCTTTGTCGAAGATTAACTGACTGTATAGCTGTGGGTTCATTTCTGGGTTTTCTATTCTGTTCTATTGATCTATGTGTCTGTTTTCATGCCAGTACTGTACTGCCTTGATCTCTACAGCTTTGTAATATAACTCCGGTTTAATATATTTTTATTTGAATGTAGTCACCGATGAAATATACATATTTAAAAAGCCACTGGAGAGAATTCAAATTTTAATTTTTAGAGTTTGTATGTTTTCAAAAAAGCAATAACAGGGAATATTTGAATGCTGGCTGGATTTTTGATGAAGAATCGTTAATGGATATGATCCTGGTTATTATTGATTTTTTTTTAAAAAGAAACTTTATCTTTTAGAAACATATACTGAAATATTTATGATTGAAATGATGTGATGGGATTTGCTTCAAAATAATTTACAAGGGGAAGTAGGGTCAGGGGGTAGGGTTACAGATGGAAGAAGGTTAGCCATGAGTTGATTATTACTGAAGCCAGGCAACCAGTACAGGAAGGTTCATTATGCCAGTTTTTCTACTTTTAGATATGCTTGGAATTTTCCATAATAAAAAGTTTTTAAAAAGCAATAACAGGCCTTCAGCTATTTCAGCCCTAGACCTAGCTTCTCTAGATATGGCTTACAAGGGATCCTAGACCCTCACTGGGGCTGGTGGGATCTGGCTTGGAAGATGAAATCGGGAAGCTTCATCCAAAGTTTTTGTGCACTTGCCAAACATTTGAAAACAACCAAACTTGGCTCAAGGTGGCAACAGATAACACCCACACCTTGCAGCATCTGGCAGGACCTCAGAACCTCCTACTCTTGCCTACTGAAGAGGCTGAGTGCTCAGAGCCTCCTGAGGCCATGGTTGCTTGTCCAGTCAGCATGTATGACTCAAGTCCAACCCTGAGCTAAACTCCTCTTCTCAGATACTCTTCAAGTGAAGACAGGACACAAAAGTTTCCTTGCTCATTAACACAGTGCCCAGAGACCACTGACATCTCTGAGGTATGTAGAAATGCGTGGGACATGAGCCTGGGGCACAAACAGGGCTGCTATAAATGCTCCTCCCTGCTTCCTAAGGCCCCTGGACTTCATTAAAGTTCTTCTCCCACTTTTTGAGCCAGCCCACTCTCAGCTCTAGCCACTGCCTCCTTATTCCTTTTTTTTTTTTTTAAAGATTTTATGTATTTGACAGACAGATCACAAGCAGGCAGAGAGACAGGCAGAGAGAGAGGAGGAAGCAGGCTCCCTGCGGAGCAGAGAGCCCAATACGGGGCTCGATCCCAGGACCCTGGGATCATGACCCGAGCCGAAGGCAGAGGCTTTAACCCACTGAGCCACCCAGGTGCCCCTGCCTCCTTATTCCTAAGAGAGGTGCTGGTTGTAAGCATCACCAGGGTGACACCTGGCACACTATACATCCTCTCTCTGTCAGCCCTGCTCCCTTGCCCACAGTTGTGCATCTCTGTCACATGAATTGATTATTCATTATCTTGCTTTCCCTGCCACAGTTGACTATGGATGCCTGTCCAGGCTGGTTCAATAAGATTCTCTTGAAATTTTTTACTAAGAGATAGGGACATTCAGATGAATTCTGAGTTATGAAAATGGCAGAGCTTACATATGACCATCTACAAACTTTTGCTGCAGAGTCCTTAGAACCTCCTTGAATCCTCTCCAGAGGACTCAGCATTTGCATGGATGCCATGAAATAATTTTTCTATATGTAGAAATTTGTCTATACGCTAAATTTTCTATACGCTAAATTTGTCTATATGTAGGACTAAGTTCCCTTTCTTTGTGGATTGCCTTGAGGGTGTGGTGGGAAGGCTCAAAGATGGCCTCCAATTATCTCCACATTCTGTTATTCACAGCTTTCTGTAAACCACACCCTCCCCCACCTGGAGTGTGGGCTGAATCTAATAACACTTCTAATGAATAGAATATGGCAAGAGTGATGTGATTGTACTTTAAGATTAGGTTACAAAAATCTCTGTCCCCTCTGGAGGAAGAGAGCCATTCTGCTATGAATCTCCATATGGAAAAGCCCATGAGGCAAGGCCCTACCCCACTGCCAGCAGGGACCTGAGGCTGGCCAACAGCCATATGAGTGTGCTTGGAGAGTAACTTGATGACCAAGATGACAGGCCAGAATGATACTTCGATTATAGACTTGTGAGAAACTGAGCCAAAAGAACCCAGATAAGCTATCCCCAGATTACTGATAATGGAATGTTTGTTGTTTGAGCTGCTTAGTTTGGGGGTAATTTGTTACACAGCAACAGGTAACTAATACAAGAGGTTATGAGTATTCAAAATAAAAAGAAAATCTTAAAAACTGATGAAAATGAAAGGAGACCTAACCTAATCCAGAATTACAATGCTGATTTTAACAATCCTCTGTCAGTATTTAATGGGGAAAAAAAAAGGTAGACAGAAATCATAAGGACAGAGAGGACTTACATAACACTTTCTACCAATGTGACCTAATTGATGTTTATGGAACACGCCACCTGTGAGCAGAACATACAATCTTTTCAAGTGCATGTGAGCTCATTAAGATACACCATCTGCTGGGCTGTGAAACAATCCTTGGTAAGTTTACCAGGACTCAAATCATTGAATATGTTCTTTAACCACAATGGAATTAAAATAGAAAGCAGTATTAAAAAGATATCAAGAAAGTGAAAATCCTCATGTTTGGATGTTAAACACTTCATTTATTTATTTATTTTAAAGATTTTATTTATTTATTTGGCAGAGAGAGAGAGAGGGAGAATAAGCCTAAGCAAGGGGAGCAGCAGGCAGCGGGAAAGGGAGAAGTAGGCATCATGCTGAGATGAATGGAGACGCTTAACCAACTGAGCCACCCAGGCGCACCTGGATCTTAAATAGTTTAAATACTGCACATGTCAAAGAAGAAATCACAGGAGAAATGAGAACCTATTTATGACTCAAGGATAATGGAGACCTGACATAACAAAATGTGTGGGATGAAGCGTAAGCCTCACTTATGGGGGCGGGGGGCAGATAACTGTAATGCTTACACTAGAAAAGAAGGAAAGCCTAAAACAAATGATGTAAGTTTCTGCTTATAAAACCCCCAAAATTAAGCTCATATAAATAGAAAGAAAGAACTGATAAAAATAGGAGTGAGAATTAATAAAATAGAAAATAGACAAACAATAGAGAAAAATCAATTAGTTCAAAAATCTGTTGTTGAGGGATCATTTTCCTGGCCTCCTCCTTTCTTTCATTCTGGAGCTCATCTTGACTATTAGATATGATGCTCAGCTTTGTCTTCATGACTAAGACTTCAGCTTCTATATCTTGTATCCACTCCAATTAGTTTAAACCGGAAGGAACTTATTAAGAGGTGTTGGAAAAATCACACTGTCCTTAGAAGGGCTGAGATTTTAGGGACATTGTCTACAACCTCTTCACAGAACCAACCTGGCAGGGAAGATTTGATCCCAGAACCACACTGTCTCTGACTCCACTGCACCAGCAACATGGGGCCTCTGTTTCCTCTTCCAGATGGCTTTCAAATGATCTCTCACACTGATTTCATCTGATTGACGGAATCCTGTCAAATATCCATACCCAAGTGGAAAGGGTGGCTAGATAAGACAGGATCTGGCTTCTATAACTGAAGGTACCTTCACACTCTAGGAAATCATTAGAATATACACAGAGGGCATTTAAAAGATTCTAGATAGCCTCTGAAAACAGATGAATACCTTAACTTTCGATTAGTTCCCAACACATTAGGCTTCCTATCTAAGACGTTCTATTGTCTACCTCCACCAACCTTCCATCATAACTGCTGAGCAGGGATCTCTCTTCTGGCATACTTCTTTTCTGCTGTTTCCTCCCATTTATGGTATATTTGCCCAGGGGCTTATTCATGCATTAAGCCAATGTCTATTAATCGAGACCCTACTACATGCCAGGCACTGTGGTGGGCACTGAAGACACAGTGCTGAACAATCAGCTCAGTATATGACCTTGTAGACTCTACCAGTATTCATTAGGACACTTCTATGGAAGCTAAGATAAACTGACACAAGCCAGATTAGCCGGAAAAGTAGACATTATTATTAAAAAATAAAGTATCTCACAGACTCCCAAGGATGGAACTATGAGTTGGTTTCAGAAAGAACATCTCTCAGAACACTTCCCTCCATGTACCTCTCATCTCTTCCATTCCTATCCCTGAAGATGCATGTTCTCTATCATTCCATTCCCATAGCATAAAACACGTGGGCTGCAGTGTCTGTTCAAGACACAGAACAGACTGAACCAGAATTTCAGACTAATTGTTGGTAGGAAGAACTGGGGCCCATTAGATGTGTTTGTGTGGGTGGAGTTGGGGGCAGGTGTAGTATTTCAGGATATTCAAGGCTACCAGGGAACTCTCCACTCCTAGTAAAAGGGGCAGTAAAAGGATCCCTGCAGGCTGGCCTGATGCTCCCAAATATTATAGTAGTTGCCCCAAGTTGCCCAAGTAGGAATGTGGTAGTGTTTGCACTTATTAATGGAAGTTGTAAAGTAACAGACATTCACCCTGACTTGAGTTCATCATAACTTCATGGAAAAATCTGGAATCAAAGACAAATGCTAAAAAGCAGCAAAGGTAATTTAGCTGTACTCAAATCTTTGCTCTAGTTGTCCTCTCTGGTGTTCCGATACACTACCACCATCAAAGCAATTGTCATTGTCACCTGGCGCCCAGCTCCTGGGACCAGCACCCTGCAGCCACCAGGGTTCCAAGGACATGTAAGAATGCTCAGGTCAAATTTTTTTCATTGATTAAAAATAATAATAAAATCTTGGGCTTGGAAATCTGCAATTTTTTAAGTTACTATTAAAATATCCTTTTTTCCCCCTTGATGGGCATTAAGGAGGGCGCATGATGTGAGGAGCACTGGGTGTTACATGCAATTAGTGAATCATTGAACATTACATCAAAAACAAATGATGTACTATAAAAAATCCTTTATGTGGGTACTCAAACAGACCATTTCTATCATAGAAAGTGGGAAGAGCTGGGCAGAGGCAAAGGAAAAGCAGGTCTTCACGGGGAGCAGGTGCAGCATACGGGGCCACACAGTGGTCGGGGTCTCAAGCAGGTGTGATGTCCCCAGTCCCACTATGCTCAGCAGCAGAGAGAGGATCCCTACCTGGCCTCAGCTCTTCCTGTGATATCTGAGGTCAGGCTCACCCTTTTCCTGCCCTCAGGTTCCTTCGGGCTATGATGCTTTCCTGGGAATTTCTTTTCCTGTTTCTCAAACCCAGGTTTGCAGTTTCCAGACACAATCTAGCAGACCCACCATGCCCGCATGCCATGGTCCCTGCAGAGCCTTGTCTTGGGCTATTGCAGATCTGC
Source organism: Mellivora capensis (assembly GCA_004024625.1). Taxonomy (NCBI): domain Eukaryota; kingdom Metazoa; phylum Chordata; class Mammalia; order Carnivora; family Mustelidae; genus Mellivora; species Mellivora capensis. Next base: position 42,439 of record PISX010009275.1, read on the forward strand.
TTTTTAAATGCGAGTTTTCAAAAGTCCATTTCCCCACAACTGAATATAACTGTTTGGGTAGAGTGTGAACAAATAAATGTGAAAACAAAAAATGTGACACAGTACCCTCCAGTGCCTATAATGTAAATTTCAGATAAATCCTACAGCTAAAGGTGAACAAAAGGGAAGTTACATTTCCTATGGGTTTGGAGTGAAGCTCTCAGAATCCTGAGCAAAGGTGTTCCTTTCTTCCTACAATCTTCCAGGAATACAGAACAAGAGTAAGCATAGGGAATTCGATTCAATTCAATCTATGTTGCTAGACATTGAGAATAATTTCAAAGCTTTTTTTTTTTTTGCCTCTTAATAACTTTTCTATCTATAGAGATTTTTATTTTAGTGGGAACTTGTGGAAATGTGTAAATATTTTAGCATCTGTCTTTCTCCCTGCACTGAATTGGAATGTTTTGTGTGGATTATTGTCATGAGAAAGTAAGGATTTCATTAAAATATTTAATAAATAGGGGCACCTGATTGGCTCAGTCGTTTAAGCGTCTGCTTTCAGCTCAGGTCATGATATCAAGGTCTTCGGATTGAGTCCTGCGTTGGGCTCCCCGTTCAGCAAGGAGCCTGCTTCTTCCTCTGTCTGCTGCCCCCCTCCACTTGTGCTCTCTCTTTCTCTCTCTAACAAATAAATAAAAGTTAAAAATTTTTAAATAAATATATTCTAAAACTATTTTAAATTCAATTTAAAATATTGTCTGTTAAAGAGGTAAACAAAGCATCTCAGAATAATAGACACTGTAGAATATCTTGTTTAATTGAAGAATCCCTTGGCACATAAAATGGTAATCACCAGTCCTAATCACAGTTAAGGCTAAGGCTCAGAACTCAGATTGCCAGCATTTTTTGCTTGTTTACTTTTTAACTTTTAACTTTGAAATAATTGTATTCACATACAAATGTAAGAAATAAAAACAGGAGAAGTCCTGTGTACGCTTCACTCAGTTTCCCCCAATAGTAACATCTTGTGGAAGTATAGTATACTGTCAAAATTTGGAAATTGACATTGGGACAATCCAGAGTTTTTTCAGATTTTCACCCATTTTAATGCATTTGTGTGTGTGTATGTGTGTGTTTAGTTCCATCCAATTTTATCACGTGAAGGTATGTGTAATTACCATCAAATCAAGATTCTCTTCCACTACCACAAGAATCTCTCATCTTGCTCTTATCTCGCTAGAGTCCTCTCTCTCCCTAACCTCTGGTGACCATTAGTCTGTTCTCCATCTCTATAACTTTGTTATTTCAAGAATGTTATGCAAATAGATTGAGATTGACAGTTTCCCTCTCAGCAGAATTCCCTTGAGATCTGCCCAGGTTTTAATCCTGGCTTTATGTCTTACTGGCTGTGTGATCTTGGGCAAGTTACTTAACTTCTCTGTCTCAGTTTCTGTTCAAACCAACACCCGCCTGATTCCAAAGCCTCACTGAGTCCAGCCACACCACCTTGCCTCTTATATGCAGTTGAGAGGAGGTCTTTTGTTGGTTCTATCACGGGTTTCCCTATGGAACCTTGGAACGCGACTGGGACCATGGACTAATAAACCTTCTCTCAACATTTTCAAACCAGTCCAGGGTAAGGGAAAACACTATTTGGAAATGCCAGCTGGATAGTTTTAGGTATTTACATTTTTTCATAATTTTACTCTTTCACTAAGTAATTTTATATATGTCTAAAGGAACATTGTTTTGAATGGAAGCCCGTTTATGCTGCTGCCAGTTTTTATTTTTCGTCAGTTTCTCCTTCATCAGTGAAGATGTGCATCCAGGTAACATTTACCTGTTTTTTAAAAGTCACTTGATACAACCTTAGATTGTGACATGGCTCTGGGTATACTGCCAAGGGAATGGTCCCCCTACTGTGCCAGTTGGCTGATTATCTGTGGTTATATGTGTATAAAGCATTTTTAAAAGTTCACAGAGCTCTCGGCTCAAATGTCAGTTCTACAGAGAGGCCTCCCTGACCACCCCTAAAATAGCATCTGCCTCCTGTCTCTCTTCATTCCTTCACCTGACTATATTTATCTTCAGAGCACTCGCCACCGCTTGACACATTATAAATTTATTTGTTTACTGTCTGTCTCTCACCTTCAGAATGCAATCTTCAGGAGAGAAGGAACTTGTCTGTTCCCTGCTGTATTTCTGTTGCCTAAAGTGGTCTCTGACGTATGACATTTTTAGGATGAGTGAATGAAATGCAGGGGTGAATGAGTGAGTTCTCCCACTGGTAATGGTAGGAGGAAGGGGATAGTCTGTCCCTGGAGAAATGGAAGGACAGATGGTTACTGGAGCAGCAGGGACGCAGGGTAAGTCAGGGACCTCCACGCGAGCCACAGGGCAGAGGGAAAAGGGCTCACAGAATGAACACAGGGACAGCAATAGTGAAGGTCATGACACTGGCAACTCTGTGGCAGGGATGGGCACCAGTCCACAAACTTGGACTTACAAGGAAAGCGAATTTATTTTTCTGTCACTGAACCCGATTGCTGTTTTGAGTCTGGATGTTGACCTGAAGGAGACACTTAGTAGGAGCAGAGTCACTGCCCTGTCGCACCTCTGCCTTGGGATGGGGCCGCATGTTGACGTCATCCGTAGATGACTGAGACTGTGCCGCTGTCTGTCTGCATAGAATGGAGAGACCAAGACCCACCCATGTTCTGAGCCTATCTCACCAGGATCTCTCCTTCATCGGCTATTTCTGACTCATCTCCTGGGTTCTGTTACAAGAAGGTCATTTCCCTACCGCTGTGTTCTCCTTTTTAGCCATGCCCATAATTTCTGTTCTCAATTTCATGGTAAGTTTTAGTTCTTTATTCTCATCCTTGCATAAGACTTTTCCTCTTATTCTCAAGTCTAAAGGTTTGGTAATAAAATGAGGTAATTTTGCCCAGAGACTCCTACAGTGCCCTTTCTCATCATGAATGTTATAGAACATTTCCTAATTAAAACATCTCATTTATTTCAGTAGGCATTCTTTCTAAATCAAGTACTTAGTTTCATTTAAATGATGGGTATTATATTACAACTATATAGATTAATAAGGCATTAGTACTTGGGTTTCTTTTATTATAAATTAATTATTCATCTGAATAATGTGTCTTTAAAAAACAATTTAAATGCAATCATCATACCAAAATTTCATGAGGGAAATTTTAGCACTATTATTAGACAGGTTTTACTTTAAGAAAATGGGGTATTCAGATCAAATGTTAGGAATTCAAAGAATCTAAGCCAGTAACCAGTAGTGAATGGCAGAATCCACTCTGGAGGCCTGGGTCCCACCCTTGAACACCCTGATTTGAAGGGTCAAGGTGAGGTCTGAACCTGTGTGTACCCTTGATTGCAAGCCCAAAGTGTAATCCAGCTCCCTCATTTATTTTACTGATGAAGAAATGGAAGCTCAGAGAAATGGTTTGTCCAAACTCACCCACATGAAGGAAGCAGTTTCCTCAAGTATATTCCAATAGGTGGGGACTCTAAGCTTTTCTGGGTAGTGATATTTAAGACTCATCACAAAACTCAACTTTTGTCACGACCTAATAATTCTATAAACGAAAATGATGATGAAATTCTTAGTTCCTACTGGAATCAACCCTCAAGTATTCAGGTTAGCAGTTTTCAAAGGTCATATTTACATTTTGCCAGAGTCAGTTGTCTAAAAAGAGAACATATTGCAGTCCTACCCAGGGTGGTCTGAGTTCACAACAAGGGTGGGTGGTGGGCAGTGGACACAACCATGGTTAGAAGTCAGTTGAGAGGGACGCCTGAGTGGCTTAGTTGGTTAAGCGGCTGCCATTGGCTCAGGTCATGATCCCGGCATCCTGGGATCAAGTCCCACATCGGGCTCCTTGCTCAGCGGGGAGCCTGCTTCTCCCTCTGCCTCGGGCTGCCACTCTAGACGTCTGCCTGTGTTCTCTCTCTGTCTCTCTCTCTCTCAGACAAATAAATAAAAATAAATGAAAAAAAAAAAAAGAAGTCAGTTGAGAGACTTAGCAACTCTGTCATAGATGGTCCATCCTAACATGACCTGACATTCAGGATGGCCCTGGACATATCCTCATGGTACACTGGCTGCATTCCTTCAGGACATGGATAGAGAAGGCCTAATGACCTAGGGCTCATCTACATCATGGATGTCATTCTCCAGGGAGTGGAAAACAAAAAAGTTCCTTTGATTCTTTAGCCCCTTTCTAAGAATTTACTTTATTATACTCCTTTACCGTCAATTTTCTCAAAAGAGCAGTGGGAATTTGCCATCTTAACCTCCTCACCACCTATTAGTCTAGTTGGTCCACATCCCACTCTGTTTCTGCAGAGTAACAGTGTTCCTTCATTCATCCAATTAATATTTATAAAGTGCTGAATTTGTGCCAGGCACTGGCCTATAATAATAATTTAAGACTCCTGACACCACCACTTCCCAAAACACAATCAATGGGTGAAAGCCCAAGCCCAAATCATCAATAAATCTTAACAATAAGGCCCTGCGAAGTGGTTTTGATTAAACTCTCACCTTCTTTGGGACCTAGTGCCTCTCTCAAATCTGCTACTCTCTACCTGGGGAATAAATGGCTATTTCTTAGTTCTTGCTCCTTTTTCTGGCTGGAAGCTGAAGAAGACCACCAGATTACCAGGCAAGACAGGATGTGGCCTCTCAATAACCTACTTCAGTTCCTTTTCTGAAGAGAATCTTAATATTTTGCTTTTGTGTTTGATGCCTTCAGTTTCACTATGATGTGACTGTAGGTGGATTTATTTCTATCCTGCTCATAATCCACTGTGCTTTTTCCATTTGAGCACTCATCTTCCTTCAATTCTGGTAAATTCTCTGCCATTATCTCTGAAATAGGTTGTATCTCCCTAATTCTTACCTCCTTTGGAACTCCTATTCAATTTCTATGAGGTTCTGCCATTCTCTTCTTCACATTATATTGATTTTACTTTAATAATTTCCATTCTTTCCTCTCTGTACTTTGGTATAATTTCCTCAGACCCATTTTCCAAACCAATAGTTCTCTCTCTATTCATCTAGTCTGTCTCATTTGTCTATTGTGTTTTTAAAATTTTAATGACTATATATTCCATTTTCAAATTTTTTTGCTTCCTTATTTTCCTGCCTTATAGATTTTATTCATTATTTTATATTTCTGGACATTTTAAATCTCTCAGATTGCTTAATTATCATTAGTTCTTGGTGTGTAAATCTCACCATTGGTTGTATCTGCTCAGTCTCTTCCTTATGATTTCCTAAGGACACGTGTAGTAACCTAACACTCTTGTGGTAAAATAATCCAGATACTGCAAGATAATATTCACTGTCTTCCTACAATGAGTGGTCAGTTTAGAGAGTATTGTTCTCCCTGATGTCCAGACCTCACTTTTTTAAAAAAAGATTTTATTTTTATTTATTTGACAGACAGAGATCACAAGTAGGCAGAGAGGCAGGCAGAGAGAGAGAGAGGAGGAAGCAGGCTCCCTGCTCAGCAGAGAGCCTGATATGGGGCTCGATCCCAGGACCCTGGGATCGTGACCTGAGCCAAAGGCAGAGGCTTTAACCCACTGAGCCACCCAGGTGCCCCAGACCTCACGTTTTGTATGAAATAGTTCATGTCACTTTAAAGCCCTGATCTGAGGAGAATGCTGTAGGTTGCTTTTCCTATAATTAAGATTGGAATGGGGAAAATAAAGGAGAAAGTATCTTTCCAAATCACTTTAATAGAAGTCATGAAATGAAAAGCCTCTTGCTAAGTTGTTATAACTATGTCACTATCAAGGCTAGATTTTAAGGGTTTGAAAAAAGTCTAATAGTCTTCGTCAAAGGACCTCACACTAAGCCATATGTTTTCTCATCTAGTTATCTTCAGTTCTTCCAGCTCTTTACTCTCCGGTGAAATTTCCAGACTACTAAACATCCTTGCTTCCCTCCTTCATATGTGCTTGGGAATACCACTACCATTCATCAGCATGCAAGGATGGAACAAGAATGTCACTAGCTGAGAGAACCTGGAACTCTTGCCCTTGTCCCGAACCTGTCTTCTACTCATGCAGCTCAAGGCCATCAAACCTTTTTAGGTAACACATTACATCACTGAGTTACACCAGTTATTTAAAACCTTAAGTGTCTCACACACAAACCTGCTGCCTGGACTCTGAAGGCAGCTCGTGCATGTGACTTCTGTTGTATAATCATTGCAACACCAAAAGACGTCGATAGAGATGGTTTCATGCCCTGCTGCACTCCAAATGTCCTACAATGGCCCTTTCTTGGGTCTAGAGTCAAGAAAGCCATCACAGAAAGAAATAATAAGAGCTTACCTCCCTGTGCAGGAGGACCATCATATTTCTGAGGAAATAGCACTTGCATATATGAAATAATGGGATTGCACAGCCAAATGCAAAATCATGTGGACCAGACAAATACTGCAGAAGGGAAGGGAAAGAATAAGAGTTGGTAAAGCTTCATGGGCAGACTCAGATCTACTCTGGTCTTGAAGGTTGAGTTGGACCTGTGCATAAAACTTTCCAGGTGTATGTGAGGGTAAATGCATTTTAGAGCATGCTGACTGCTCATGCTGCCCTTTTGGTAGAAGTGGGTGGATAAGCATTGGTAAGGGGAGGTAGTAAAAGGCAGGGCATTGGGTGGGTAAGGAAGCTGATAACTGATTGATGCTTAGGAGGGGGGATGTTGGCAGGCAGATGACAAGCAAAAATATGTAATAATATAAATAGCCATTGCTCACTGAGTGCTTCTTATATGTAGGGCTTTGTGATAACTATGTTATATGAATTTTCTCATTTAATCCTCACATATCTTATGAGGTAGAGGGTGCTAATATCCCCCTTTTCCAGATGAAGTTTCTGAGACTAAAGGAAGTTAATTAAGTTTCCCTAGGTTATATAGGTAGCAAGTGGTATAGATTTGAACCCTGGAAGTCTTGCCCCAGAGTCCGTGTTTCTAATCACCAGGAAATACTATGCCTCAGAGGTTATAGTGATTTGCCTTAATGCTACTAAAATTGGAGCATGTATTATCTTGATTGTTTTCCACTGATTGTAATATGAATTAAGACACTGCTCACTCAACATATACTTATGATGCTGCCAATCACTAGCTTTATATTGTATGCTGAGGATATCAAGATGAGTCAGATTGATCACTGCCCTCAAGGAGATGACAATCCCTGTAAGGAGGTCACAAGAAGGAGAGTCATGCAAACACATAATTATAATACAGTATGTCAAATGATAATTCAGTGGGTATTTCTAGGTGCTAGGGAATCTCAGAAGATAGAGTGGCTAATTCTATGAGAGGAGGTTTGGGAAGACTTAAGAAGAAGGGGATATTTAAAATAATTTTAAAAGAATGAACAGTTAATCATATGGATGTGACTGTGTGAATAGTTTTGTAGCAAAGGAGGTAGTGTTCAAGGGCATAGAGGTATGGGTGTGCCATGGCAGCTTAGGGAATGAGCACAGTTAGAGAAGAGAGAAGTACAAAGTCAAGGGTAATCTTCAACTATGTTCTTCAGACCCTGTTCCTAGGTGATATGAGTTCACCAAATATGTTTGGAAACTATTACGTCCTATAATTTCTTTTGGATATTCATAATACATACAAGCATATTAAAGTCTTTATCAAGTATTGAAATAAACAAACCTGTCAAACTCTTTTACAAAAATCTCCCATTTTAATCATCCACTGAGTCCTTTTTTTTGGCCCCAAAATATCATTTATACTTTTCAAGAATTTTTATTTTATATAGTTTTCATTTTTCTGTTGAGATTCTTTATCTGTTCACTCACTAAAATCATATTTTTCTCTAATTCTTGGAACAGAAGTTATACATTTTCTTTAAAGTCTTTTTTGCTAGTTTTAAACCTGGCCCATCTAAGATTTGGTTTTAACTGACTGCCTTAACATTTTTTTTTACTGTGGATGACATTATCTTATTTCTTTGAATGTCTAGCAATTTTTTGATTATTTACTAGACATTGTGAGAGTACATTTTAGAGACTCCGATTTCTCTGAAGGGTACTGATTCTTGTTTTAACAGTTTGATTAATTAATGGATTACTATGAAGAACTTATAAAGTCTTAGGTATATAGTTGGTTAGTGCCAATATGTGGAGAGTTCAAGATGTTTCCCAACCCTTTCTAACTTGGCAGAACTCAGCCTCCAATCTCTTATCCCACGTGAACCATTTTGGGACTTAGTTTCAAACTTTATTAGGGTGAGTCTGAAGTAGATGTTACTACTAGGTTTGGAGTATATCCTTACTCCTAAATTCAGGATTTCCAGTGTCTCAGCTGGATGACAGGGATATTAATGAGGTATAAACAAGATCTCTATTCTAGCAGGGTTATCCTTCAATGTCCTCAAGTACCGTTCAGCCTCTAGTATTCCATTCTCAGCATTATAGCACTTGCTGTCTTCTAAGCTTCAAGAGGTCTTTCCCTGCACTTTGACCGTTCATCCCTCATCATTGGATTAAGGAGATTCCCCATATGGACTTCTAAAGTCCCCTCTCTTTATAGTTCCTTCCTCTGCTATGTCCCACCCGACAGATTCCAGCTATTTCAGATGACCTGAATTATTATTTCTACCTCCTCAGCTCAGGTAGACAAATGTTCTGCTTGGACTTCAGTGCTCTGCTGTGGTAATTTAGAAACACCCCCCCCCCAAAAAAAAACCCCAAAGAACAAAAACAAACAAAAGGACCCCAAACTTTCTCCAAGCAGAGATTGGGGCAATAAAGACATTCACCTTACAAGTTTCCTTTCTCTCAGTAATTACAGTCTTGTGCCATTTGTTGTCCATTGCCTACAACAATTGCCTATATATTTTGCCCAGTTTCATAGTGATTTATGGGGAGCGAAGTTTACTCTGGTGCCATTTATCCTACCATAGTCAGAAATGGAAGTCCAGTATAATATTATTAAATAGCACATAAAACTGGTAACCTACAAAATTTACTTTGAGAAATACTTAGATAAGTTTATCCCTATTGTTAGTCCCACTTTTAGTAATAGTGACTCATGTATTCCAGCAGCTTGCTTTACAACTCTGTTTGGATGTCCAATAGGCCTCTTAATCTTAAATGTCTAAAGCAAGTCTTAATTTCCAAAGACTTTCTTCCATACCTGCTCTTTCCCTAGTATTACCCTTTTCAGTAAATCGTAACTTCACACATTTAGTTTCTCAGGTCAAAATCCTTAGTGCTGGTGTTATTCTAGACTATATTCTTTATCTTATACTCTATATTAACTACATTAGCAGATCCTGTTCTTTATTCAAAATACATGCAGAATCTGATCAATTTTCATCACCTCTACATAGTATCTTACATCAAATGACCATCATCTTTCACCTGCACTATTGCAATAACTCAAAAACTGGTCTCTCTGCTCCTTCCTTGGTCCCATCAGTCTATTTTTTATTTGGCAACCAAAGTGACGTTAAATGTAAGTGATCTTAAAATGTAAGTCAGCTCGTGTCATCCCCCTACTCAAACCCTTCCACTGGCTTCTCAGCACAGTTAGAAAGAAATTCAAAGTCCTTCTCATGCCCTAGAAAACCTTCATTTGTTTTGAACTCTGAATATCTGTTCTTCCTCTTCTCCTCCCACCCTCCATCATGGCTCTTCAGCTATACTAACCTTCTTGATGATGTCTCTTGAATATGCCAGGCATGCTCCTGTCAAAGAGCCTCTGTATCTGCTGACTTCTCTTCCTAGAATGCTCTTCCTCCCAACATCCACAGGGCTCACTCCCTCATTCCTTATGTTATATACTAAGAGAAGTCTTCCCTGATTGTCCTATGTAAGATTCTACTCTTGCTATTCTCTAGTGCCTTACACTGCTTCATTTTCTTCACAGCATTTATCACTGCCTGACATATGTTGTATCTCTTCACTTACTTTTCTTAAAGTAATCGCCACAGGAACGGGGACTTTTGTGTGTTTTGTTCATTGCTATATCCCAGGCACATAGCAGAGTGGGTGGCACCTTGTAAACTCTCAATATATGAAGTTGAATAAATTATGGAAATTATAATAAATGTTTTTAAATGTTATTTTTATGAGGCTGTCCATAGTGATAAGAAAAGATTTTAAAAGGCACCCAAAGCTTCAAATACATTGGAAAAATCTGAATATTTTATTGACTCATAAACAAAGTCCATCAGTGCAAAAGTACTTGTTGGTTGCTATATATCTCATAGTGGGGAAATTATCCTGTTTATTTAGTGAAGTTTCCTGGGTTCAGTCATCACCTAGCAGGTTACTTTTAATAAAAGTCTGAGGAGAAGAACATAGAAAAATAAGAAAAAAATGCAACACTCTGGGACAATGCTATCACACCATCTGTGTTTTCCAGAATAAACTAATTTTTCCCCTTCTTAAACAGAAACAATGGCATTCAGAGCCATAAATAGCCTTCATTACATGAGAGGTTTATTATGCATAGGTTTGATTTGGAGTATGAGAAGATATGTCTGTAGAGGAAAAAGTCTCTTGTATTTGCATTCACATAATGCAGGAATTACAGGAAGAGATTACCTGATGAAAATCTGCCAAGATATGGTGATTCCCTTACATACTGGGGCTCTTATATGGCCAAAGGTCATCTCCTGAAACAGAAGTAGGGCCAAAGAAGCAAATACAATTAAATTATACCTTCTTTGGAATGAATTCTCACCTGGGATTGTTCCATTTGCTCACTCTTCCAGAAGAACAAGCCCATGATGATGGTGGATATATTATTCCAAGCCATCATGATCAGCAACTCAAAGAATATTGGTTCCAATTCCCACAGTTTCCCATGTCATTATCGATTTCCACAAAAAGTAGTTTCAGAGTTCTGGTTCCAGCCAAAATGAAATAGCTGTATTCTTCCCAGGATTTACCTCATATAAATAAATAAAACCCTGGATATAACACAACAAACAAGCAAAGGAAGACTCTGAAAAGTGGAAAGAAGTCAGACTGTTTATAGATGTAAGGACTTGAGGAAGAACATGGTGAAGAGTTTGCTGGGTTTCCTTTCTGCCTCCCATATATCCTGAATGGACTGCTGGAGAAGCATGTAATCTGGAACCACCAATAAGCAGAGCAAAGGGGCAAAAAAAGGTCCAAGAAAATCCTCTTCCCCCTGAATGAAGGAAAAGAAAAAGAGAGAGAGAGAGATGTATAAAAGAAGAGAAAACCTTTTTGATAATATCTGCCCTACTCTAGCCAAACATCAATGGACAAATATCCCCACCCAAGGGTTTTGAATGCCAGTGTGGAGCTAATCTTCATTTTCTCTGACAGTCCCAAGAAAGCAGGAATGGAGTTCTGATTTATCCACCCAGTGGTGTTGGCCGGGTCAAACAGGGAGCTAATCTTCTACCTGCCACCCAGCAGAAGCAGCCAGTGAGTTTCCTGCTTTGGTACCGTATAAAGTTCAGTGGATAACAGAGCATCTATCCCTACCTGACAGCAATGAAACTGAAGGAGGCAGTTTGTTTTGGGGCTAGTCAGTCACAGGGATGGATGTGTCACCTAGGCCTAGCAGGGAGATGAGCTTATACCCAATTGGAGACAATAAGACAGTGTGAGTCAGTGCTAACAAGGTTGCTGAGCTTCCATCCCACTCATTTGCAGTCACAGACTGTATGAATCATTGCTCAACCTTTGTCAGGATGGTGTCACTGGGGGTCCAGAAGGGAGCTGAATGCCCACCAACACCATGACTTGTATACCACATCTGTATGCCAAAATGGGTGATGCTCTGCTAAAAAAAATAAAACAGAATTCAGACATATGATGTAATAATCAAAATGTTCAGAATACAACCAGAAATCATTCAACATACCAACAAACAAGAAAATCACAATTTGAGTGAGAGAGACAACCAACAGCTGTCAACACTGAGATGACTCAGATGTTGGAAGTATCTGATGAGGAATTTAAAACACCAATCAACAAGCAACACAAACAATTTAACAAATTACAAACATGTTTGAAAAACATGAAAAAATAGAAAGCCTTAGAAAACAAATAAAAATATTTTTAAAAGAACCAAAGGGAAATCAAATTATAAAACTAAAAATACAATAACTCCCCCCCCCCAAAAAACTCACTGAGTGGACTCAACGACAGAAAAAAAAAATGTGACAGAGGAATGAATCAATGATATTGAGAAGAGAACAACAGAAACTACAACCTGAACAATGAAATAAAATACATGGGAAAAAAAAAAGAACAGAATTTCAGAGACCTGTGGAACTCTGATGAAAAAGATTGAACATTTATATTATTAGAGTCCTAAAAGGAGAGATGATAGAAAGAGGAGATGAAAAATATTTGAAAGAATAACAACTGACAATTTAATTTCCCAATTTTGGTAAAACATATAAAATGACACATGCAAGAATCTGAGTGAAGCTAAAACAGGATAAACCCAAAGAAATTCACACCAAGACACATAGTTAAACCCAAGGACAGATTAAGCAACCAGAATGAAATGACATTTTACCTATATGGGAAAAACAATTTGAATGACAGCAGATTACTTATGAAGGACCAAGGAGGCCAAAAGGAAGTGCCACAATATTTTTTTAAGTGTTGAGAATAAGAGCTGTCAACCATGAATTCTATATTCTAGAAAAACTATCCTTCAAGGTTGAGGGGGAAATAAAGACATTTTTCAAAGGGAAACTAAGAGAACTTTTTGCTGACAGATGTAGCCTTAAAGAAAAGCCAAAGGAAATTTTCTAAGGAAAAGATCACAAGATTAAGGCTTAGAACTACAGAAGAGAAAGAATGATAAAATGGTTTTTTTTTTTTAAAAGGAGGGTGTGTGTGTGTAAATATAATAGACTATGTCATTCCTCACATGTTTCTTAAATAATATTTAACAGTTGAAGCAAAAAATCATAATCCTATCTGATTTAATCCATTTATATAGAGGAAATATCAGAGAATTTTATTTTTAAAGTGGATAAATGAAGAAAGATTTCTGCCCTTCACGTAAAATGGTAAAACAAAGAAGACGTATAAATGGTCAACAGATATATAAAAAGATGCTCAACATTACTAATCATTAGGGAAATGGAAATCAAACCATAATCAGATGTCACCTGACATCTGTTAGGATGGTTATAGATGTTGGCAAGGATATGGAGAAATTGGAACCCTGGTACACTGTTGGTGGGAATACAAAATGGTATAGTTGCTATAGAAAACAATATGGAGGTTCCTCAAAAAATAAAAAGAGAGCAAACATATGATCCAAAAATTCCACTTCTGGGTATTATCCAAAGGAACTGAAATCAGGATTAGAAGACATATTAGCACTCTCATGTTCACTAAAGCACTATTCACAATAGTCAAGATGTTGAGACAAGCTAAATGTTCATTGATGTTTGAGTGGATAAAGAAAATGTGTTCTAACCATACAATGGGATATTATTCAGCCTTTAAAAAAAAAGAAAATCCTGCAATATACAACAACATAGTTAAAGCTTGAGGACATTATACTAAGAAATAAGCCAGTCACAGAAGGACAAATACTGCATGATTCCACTTATATGAGGCATCTAAAATAGTCAAACACATAGAAACAAATAATAGAATAGTGTTTTCCAGGGGCTGGTGAGAGGGGAAGATGAGGTATTGCTAACTGATGGCTACAAAACCTTAGCTATGCAAGATGAATAAGTCTGAGTGATCTGAAGAACAACATGTTTATAGATAACAATACAGCATTATATGTCTAAAAATCTGTTAGAAGGTAGTTCTCATGTTAAGTATTTTTAACACAATAAAAAGGTAGTTAATTAAAAAAACTAAATTTCACTAATAGGAGACTGTATAAATCCACCAATATACTTGGGGATGTCAACACCCCATTCTTAGCAATTGATAGAACTCTTAGAAAATCAGCAAAGATAAAGATCTGAACACCAATTAACAAGATCTAATTGACGTTTATGGAACACCAAGAACAGCAAAGTACACATTCTTTTCAAGTGCCCACAGAACAGTCACAAAGATCATACATATCCGAGGTCATAAAACAAACCTCAACACATTTAAAAGACTTGAAATAATACAAACTAAGTTCCTTGAATATAAGGGAATCAAGGGTGGAATCAATAACAGAAAGCCATAAGAAAATCTCTAAACACTTGGATGTAAAACAACAGAATTTTAACCCACTGAGCCACCCAGGCACCCCCAAACAACAGAATTTTAAATTATCCATGGGCTAAAAAGAAAGTCTCAAAGGAAAAAAGAAACATGTTACTGAGTGAAAATAAAATACAGCATATCAATATGGGAGGCATGCATCTAAAGGAGTGCTGAGAAGAGATATAATAAAAATAAGAAATCAGTGAAATTAAGTAGTTCCATCAAAAATGGCAGAGTAAAGATCAGCAAAAGTCCACAAAAGTAATAAGAAAAATGGCAAACTATACAGAATTAGTGTTTTTCAGAACTTCAGAAATAAACTAGGGGTAGTGTTTATTCAGTTAAAAAAGCTGAATTAGAGTATGAGCAGTGATTTTTCTAGTATTTTAATTTCCTCTTTTCCCACACCCTACTCCCAGCTCTGTAGCAGTCTTGAAAATCAACTATCCAGAATCATGATGATAATGATTTTTTAAAGATTTATTTATTTATTTATTTATTTGACAGACAGAGATCACAAGTAGGCAGAGAGGCAGGCAGAGAGAGAGGAGGAAGCAGGCTCCCCGCTGAGCAGAGAGCCCGATGCGGGGCTCGATCCCAGGACCCTGAGATCATGACCTGAGCCGAAGGCAGAGGCTTAACCCACTGAGCCACCCAGGCGCCCCGATGATAATGATTTTAAATCAGCTACTTTTAATATGTTCAAAAAGAACTCAAGGAAAACATGTCCAAACAACTAAAGGAGAGCATGACAGTGATATCCCACCAATAAAGAATGTTAATAAGGAGTTAGAAACTATGAAAAGAACTAAACAGAAAACTACAATAACTAAAATGAACATTCACGAGGAGAGCTCAACATATTTGAGCAGGCAGAATAAAAAATCAATGAACTTAAATACAGGTCAAATGTAATTCTCTAGCTTAAAGTATAGAAAGAAAAAAGAATTGAAGGAGAATGAACAGAGACTCCTAGAGTCTTTTGGCATCCCAAGAGAGGAAAGAGAGAAAAGCACAGAAATAATATTTTAAGAAATCATGGCTCATAACTTCCTAAATTTCATGAAAAACATTAATCTATACACCTAAGAAACTCAATATATTTCCACATCTTCACCTAGAAACATCATAATCAAACTCTTGATAGCTGAAGGCAAAAAATGAATCTTGAAAGTGGCAAGAAAGAAGCAACTCATCACACCCATGAGTTCTTCAGTAAGATTAACTGATGATTTCTTATCAGAAACCATAGAGCCAGAGGGTAATAGGATGAATAGGATGAAACATTCAAAGTCCTGAAAGAAAAAGACTGTTGACCAGGAATCCTATATCCAGTGAAGTCTTTCAAAAAAGGAGAAACTAAGACACTCCCACATAAACAAAAACTGAAAAAATCCATCACTTGCAAACCTGCCTTACAAGAAATACTAAAAGAAGTCCTTCAGACAGAAATGAGAGGACACTAGACAGTAACTTGATCCATTTAAAGATAAGAAAAATGCCAACAAATGTTGTACATAGGTAAATTTAAAGAAAATATAAACATACCTTTTGTTCTCAACACTTTTTTCCTCCTATTTGAGTTAAAAGATAATTACATAAAGCAATAATAGCAAACCTGTGTTGATAGGCACACAATATATAAAAATATAATTCACATGAAATCTTGAAAAAAGAGGACAAAGTTGGTGGACTCACACTTCCTTTTTTCAAAAGTTACTACAAAACTACAAAAATCAAGACGATAGAATTGGCATAAGAATAAATGTAAAAAAAGAAAAAGAAAAAAGAATAAATATGTAGATCAATTGAATTTTCAGAAATAAACCCATACACCTATGGTCAATTGATTTTTGACAAGTGCCAAGACCATTCAAAGGTGGAAAGAAGAGTCTTTTCAATAACTGGCACTGGAACAACTAGATAATTACATTCAGAAAGAATAAAACTGGGGTTCCTGGGTGGCTCAGTCGGTTAAGCATCTGCCTCCCATTCAGGTCATAAGCCCAGAGTCCTGGGATCAAGACCTGCATCAGACCTCCTGATAAGTGGGGAGTCTGCTTCTCCTTCTTCCTCTGCCCTCTCCCCTTTCCCTCCCCAACTTATATGTTCTCTCTCTCTCTCTCAAATAAATAATATTTTTTTTAAAAAGAGAATAAAACTGGACCCTTACTTCATCCTATTTACAAAAATTAACTCAAAAAGTATCAAAGACCTAAATCTAAGGGCTAAAACTATAAAACACTTAGAAGGAAACAAATATATCTTTGCAAACTTGGATTCAAGAATGGTTTCTTAGTTATGACGTTAAAAGCTCAAGCAACCAAATAATGAACAAATAAATTGCCCTTAATCAAAATAAAAAACTTTTGTGCTTCCAAAGACTATCTGGTAAATGAATAGAGAAAACCTGATATATGTCTATATATCAGTATATATCTATATATAAAATCGGTATCTATCTATCTATCTATCATCCATCTATCTAATGTAATACTACTGAACCGTGAAACTTTCATTTTAACAGCATGGATGGACCTTGAGGGCCTCATGCTGAGTAACATAAGTCAGACAAAGAAATACAAATACTGTATGATGTCACTTACATGTAGAATCTAAAAAAAAAAAAAAAGGCCCAATAGCCAAAAACCAAAAACAGGAAAAAAAGATCATATTTGTGGTTACCAATGGCAGGGGAGGTGTGAGCAGGGGATTGGATAAAGGTGGTTAAAAGGCACAAATTTCCAGTTATAAATACTTGGAATGTAATGTACAATATGATGACAACAGTTAACAGTACTTATGGCATATTTGAAAGTTGCTAAGCAAGTGAATTTGAAAGGTTGGTTAACAAAGAAAATTTTTTCTTTTCTTTATAATTATATGATGAGATATATGCTGGGTAAACTTATTGTGGCAATCATTTTGCAATATATGTATGTCAAATAATTATGTAGTATGCCTCAAACTTATACAAAACTCTATGTCAATTCTATTTTAATAAAACTGGGGGGGGAATGTGAAAAGAACCCACTGAATGGAAGAAAATTTTTGGAAATCATAAATATGATCAGGGTCTAGTATCCAAAAGATAAAAAGAACTATTACCACATAACAATAAAAGGCAAATAACTCAATCTTAAAATAGGAAAATTATTTGAAGAAACCTTTCCTCGAGGAATATGTACAAATGGCCAAGAAGCAAGTAAAAAAGGTGTTCAACATCACTGTCATTGATGAAATGAAAATCAAAAGATTTTCAACGAGATACTGTTTTCATACCTACTAGAATTGCTATAATTAAAATAAGACAAACAAAAACAAATGTTGGCAAGGATGTGGAGAATTGGAACTCTCATACATTGCTGGTGGGAATATAAAATGATCCAACCACTTGAGAACAATTTGACAGTTCCTTAAATACTTAAATGTAGAGTTACCATATGACCTAGCAATTCCACTCTTAGGTATATAATCAAAAGAATTGAAACCAAATGTGGACATAAATGTTCATAGCAGCATTATTTACAATAACCAAAAACTGAGAACAATCCAAATTTCCATCAGCCAGCAAGTGGATAAATAGAATGTGGCATATCTATACAATGGAATAGTATTCCACCACAAAAGAGCATGAAGTGCCAATTCATATGGATCAACTTAAAGACATTATACTGAGTGAAATAAACCAGATACAGTGGGCACACACTGTATAGTTCTATTTATATGAAATGTCCAGAATAGGCAAATCCATACAAATGAAAGTGGATTAGTAGTTACAAAAGACTGGGGGAAGAGTGGATGAAAAGTGACTACTAATGAGGGGTTTCTTTTTTAGGTGATGAAAATGGTCTGGAATTAGTGGTAATGATTGCACAACTCTGTGAATATACGAAAAAAATACTAAATTGCACATTTTATAAGTGTGAATTGTATGGTTTGTGAATTACATCTCTATAAAAATAAGTAAAATTGAAAACAAGAAAATAGGGAAAACCAGTGAAACAAAAGCTGATTCTTCAAAAAAAATTTGGTAAAATGGATAATCCTCCAGCAAGACTGACAAAGATATAAAGGAGCATACACAAATCATGATGGCTACCTGACAAAGATAAAAAGGAGAATACACAAATCATATGCAAATCAAAGGATATCACTACCGATTCTTAAGTCATTAAAAGCATAATAATGGAGGGGAACCTGGGTGGCTCAGTCCCTTGGGCGTCAGTCTTGTGCTCAGGTCGTGATCCCAGGGTCCTAAGATCCGCCCTGCACTGGGCTCCCTGATCCATGGGAAGCCTGCTTCTCCCTCTCACACTCCCCCTGTTTGTGTTTCCTCTCTTGCTGTGTCTCTCACTGTCAAATAAATAAAATCTTTTAAAAAAGCGTAATAATGGAATACTATAAACAACTTTATGCTCATAAATTTGATACCCTAGAAGAAATAATCTATTTCCTTAAAAAGTATTAACTTCTATTTGTATCTTTAGGGTAAATACCCAGTAGTGTGATTGCTGGGTCATAGGGTAGCTCTATTTTCAACTTTTTGAGGAACCTCCATCTGTTTTCCAGAGCGGTTGCACCAGCTTGCATTCCCACCAACAGTGTAGGAGGGTTCCCCTTTCCCCGCATCCTTGCCAGCGTCTGTCATTTCCTGACTTGTTAATTGTATCCATTGTGACTAGTGTGAGGTGGTATCTCATTGTGGTTTGATTTGTATTTCCCTGATGCCAAGTGATATGGAGCACTTTTTCATGTGTCTGTTGGCCATCTGGATGTCTTCTTTGGAGAAATGTCTGTTCAAGACACTTCTCTGATGAAGACATACAGATGGCTATCAGACACATGAAAAAATGTTCATCATCACTAACCATCATGGAGATTCAAATTAAAACTTCATTGAGACACTACCACCTTACACCAGTTAGAATGGCCAAAATTAGCAAGACAGGAAACGTGTGTTGGAGAGGATGTGTGGAAAGGGGAACCCTCTTACACTGTTGGTGGGAATGCAAATTGGTGCAGCCACTTTGGAGAACAGTGTGGAGATTCCTCAAGATGTTAAAAATAGAACTTTCCTATGACCCTGCAATTGCACTACTGGGTATTTACCCCAAAGATACAGATGTAGTGAAAAGAAGGGCCATCTGGACCCCAATGTTTATAGCAGCAATGGCCACGGTCGCCAAACTGTGGAAAGAACCAAGATGACCTTCAATGGACGAATGGATAAGGAAGATGTGGTCCATATACACTATGGAGTATTATGCCTCCATCAGAAAGGATGAGTATGCAACTTTTGTAGCAACATGGACGGGAATGGAAGAGATTATGCTGAGTGAAATAAGTCAAGCAGAGAGAGTCAACTATCATATGGTTTCACTTATTTGTGGAGCATAACAAATAACATGGAGGACATGGGGAGATGGAGAGGAGAAGGGAGTTGGGGAAAATTGGAAAGGGAGATGAACCATGAGAGACTATGAACTCTGAAAAACAATCTGAGGGTTTTGAAGGGGTGGGGGGTGGGAAGTTGGGGGAGCCAGGTGATGGGTATTAAGGAGGGCACATATTGCATGGAGCACTGGGTGTGGTGCATAAACAATGAATTCTGTTATGCTGAAAAAAATTAAAAAAAAAAAAGAAATGTCTGTTCATGTCCTCTGCCCATTTCTTGATTGGATTATTTGTTCTTTGGGTGTTGAGTTTGATAAGTTCTTTATAGATTTTGGATACTAACCCTTTATCTGATATGTTGTTTGCAAATATCTTCTCCCATTCTGTCAGTTGTCTTTTGGTTTTATTGACTGTTTCCTTTGCTGTGCAAAAGCTTTTGATCTTGATGAAGTCCCAAGAGTTCATTTTTGCTCTTGCTTCCCTTGCCTTGGTGATGTTTCTAGGAAGAAGTTGCTGCAGCTGAGGTCAAAGAGGTTGCTGCCTGTGTTCTCCTCAAGGATTTTGATGGATTCCTTTCTCACATTGAGGTCTTTCCTCCATTTTGAGTCTATTTTTGTGTGTGGTGTAAGGAAATGGTCCAGTTGCATTTTTCTGCATGTGGCTGTCCAATTTTCCCAGCACCATTTGTTGAAGAGACTGTCTTTTTTTCCATTGGACAGTCTTTTCTGCTTTGTCAAAGATTAGTTGACCATAGAGTTGAGGGTCCATTTCTGGGCTCTCTATTCTGTTCCATTGATCTATGTGTCTGTTTTTGTGCCAGTACCATACTGTCTTGATGCTGACAGCTTTGTAATGGAGCTTGAAGTCTGGAATTGTAATGCCACCAACTTTGGCTTTCTTTTTCAACATTCTGCTGGCTATCTGGGGCCTTTTCTGGTTCCATATAAATTTTAGGATTATTTGTTCCATTTCTTTGAAAAAAATTGATGATATTTTGATAGGTATTGCATTAAACATGTAGATTGCTTTAGGTAGCATAGACATTTTCACAATATTTGTTCTTCCAACCCATGAGCATGAACATTTTTCCATTTAAAATTGTTAGATCTTCTTGTTGGACAGACCCTTTGAGTATGATATAGTGTCCTTCCTCATCTCTTATTTTAGTCTTTGGCTTAAAATCTAATTTATTGGGCCACCTGGGTGGCTCAGTGGATTAAGTCGCTGCCTTCGGCTCAGGTCATGATCCCGGGGTCCTGGGATCGAGCCCCCAATCTGGCTCTCTGCTCAGCAGGGAGCCTGCTTCCCCCACATCTCTCTGCCTGACTCTCTGCCTACTTGTGATCTCTCTCTCTGTCAAATAAATAAATAAAATCTTTAAAAAAAATCTAATTTATCTGATATAAGGATCGCCACCCCAGCTTTCTTTTGATGTCCATTAGCATGGTAAATTGTTTTCCATCCCATCACTTTAAATCTGGAGGTGACTTTGGGTCTAAAATGAGTTTCTTGTAAACAGCATATTGATGGGTTTGGTTTTTATCCATTCTGATAACCTTTGATTGGGGCAGTTAGCCCATTTACATTCAGGGTAACTACTGAAAGATATGAATTTAGTGCCATTGTATTGCATATGGTGACTGTTACTGTATATTGTCTCCGTTTCTTTCTGGTCTACTACTTTTAGGCCCTCTCTTTGCTTAGAGGACCCCTTTCAATATTTCCTGTAGGGCTGGTTTGGTGTTTGCAAATTCTTTTAGTTTTTGTTTGTCCTGGAAGCTTTTTATCTCTCCTTCTATTTTCAATGATAGCCTCGCTGGATATAGTATTCTTGGCTGCATGTTTTTCTCATTTAGTGCTCTGAATATATCATGCCAGTTCTTTCTGGTCTGCCAGGTCTTTGTGGATAAGTCTGCTGCCAATCTAGTATTTCTACCATTGTATGTTATAGGCTTCTTGTCCCGAGCTTCTTTCAGGATTTTCTCTTTGTCACTAAGACTTGTCATTATTACTATTAGGTGATGAGGTGTGGACCTAGTCTTGTTGATTCTGAGGGGGGTTCTCTGCACCTCCTGGATTTTGATGCTTGTTCCCTTTGCCATATTAGGGAAATTCTCTACAATAATTCTCTCCAATATACCTTCTGCTCCCCTCTCCCTTTCTTCTTCTTCTGGAATCCCAATTATTCTAATATTATTTCATCTTATGGTATCACTTATCTCTCAAATTCTCCCCTGGTGGCCCAATAGTTGTTTGTCTCTCTTCTGCTCAGCTTCTTTATTCTCCATCATTTGGTCTTATATATCACTAATTCTCTCTTTTGCCTCATTTATCCTGGTAGTAAGAGTCTCCATTTTTTATTGCATCTCATTAATAGCTTTTTTAAAATTTCAAAACGGTCAGATTTTAGTTCTTTTAGTTCTCCAGAAAGGGATTTTATTTCTCCAGAAAGAAATTCTCTAGTATCTTCCATGCCTTTTTTCAAGCCCAGCTAGCACGTTGAGAATCGTCATTCTGAACTCTAGATCTGACATATTACCAATGACATATTGATTAGGTCCCTAGCCTGTGGTACTGCCTCTTGTTCTTTTTTTTGTGGTGAGTTTTTCCCACCTTGTCATTTTATCCAGATAAGAATATATGAATGAGAGAATAAAATACTAAAAGGGTGGCAAAGACCCCTGAAAAATGTACACTAACCAAATCAGAAGATACCCCAAATCAAGGGGAGAAGAAAGGGGGTAAAAAGAAATTTAAAAATTAAAAAAAATATATATATATACATATACATATATATATTAAAGGGATCCACAAAATAATGAATAGAATAGAGCCACCCACTTGATTTTGGGTGTAATTTGGTCTCTTAAAAGAAACTAACTCCCAAAATTTTAAAGAAAGAAAAACTTATATATATACAAAAATAAGGATAAACACGATGACTGTAAAGATGAAAATTTTAAAAAAATTCTAATAAAGGAATTGATAAGATAAGTTGATTAGAAAAAGAAAGAAAGAGAAAGTGGAGAGAATTTGCTCAGGCTGGGGACTAGAACAAAGCCCTGTGCTAGATTTAGGGTATTATTGATCTATTCGAAGAAATTGTATCCCAAATTTTTTTAGAAGAAAAAACCCTATATGTATACAAAAAAATTAAGTTAGATACAATGAAGGATAAAATATGACTATAATAATGAAGGTTTAAAAAGTTTGTTTTTTTTTTTAGAAAGGGCAAAGATAAATATGTTAAATTGTTAAATATGTTAAAATTGTTAAAAAGCATTAAAAGAGGAATGAGGAAAAGTTAAAAAATTAGAATAAGAAAAAAAAAAATTAAAAAATTTAATTAACTTTGCAAGACTAAATAATCATGGGGAGAAAGCCATAATTCCATGCTTTGCTTTCCACTCCTCTGGAATTCTGCTCTTCTCCTTGATCAGTGAGCTTGGTCTTGGCTGGACGTTCTTGCTGATCTTCTGGGGGAGGGGCCTGTTGTAGTGATTCTCAAATGTCTTTGCCCAAGGTGAAATTGTGCTGCTCTTGCCAGGGGCCAGGCTAAGTAATCTGCTTGGGTCGCTCCTCTTTCAGGAGCTTTTGTTCCCGGTCAGTCACTCCCATCTCCCTGGTCTCCGGCTACACTCCGAGCTCACCCGGCCTGTGACTGAGTGTTTCTATCTCTGGCATACGGCCCTGTTTGAAGTCTCCAAATCCAGCAGATTCCTATCTCCAGAGGAGGAAGGTGGGTCTCCCTGGATCTGCCACTTGTGGGTTCCCTGCTCAAAAAAGCAGTGGTCTGACTGTGCCATGGATCACAGTTTAAGGTAACCCCAGGATGAGAGCTCACTCCTTGGCTCTCTGTAGCCGGCTTCCCCGCTCTGATACCTGCAAACTCTGCCACACTCAGACACCCCCCATCTTTCAGTGACCCCATGGAACCTGAGACCACTGTCCCCACGAGGGCTCCACCCCCACTTAGCCTCTGGAGCAATGTGCTTCAGTGGAGCAGACTTCTTAAAGTTTGGATTTTATGCTCCTTTGCTCCACTGACTGCTGGGATGTGGCCCCTCCCTCTATGGTCTATCTTCCAGTCTCTTCAGATTCACTTCTCCACATGACCTACCTTTCAGAAAGTGGTCAATTTTCTGTTTCTAGAATTGTTGCTCTTCTTCTTTTTGATCTCCTTTTGGCTTTGTAGGTGTTTGGAATGGTTTGATAACTATCTAGCTGAACTCCTGTGACCTGATGTCATCTCAGTCTGCTACTCCTCCGCCATCTTGACTCTCCCCCGAGTTTGATATGTTCTTAATAGATTTTGGATGCTAACCCTTTATCTGATGCCATTTTTGAATATCATCTCACATCCCATAGGTTGTCTTTTACTTTTGTTGACAGTTTCCTTTGCAGTGCAAGAGTTTTTTATCCTGATGAAGTCCCAATAGTTGATTTTTGCTTTTGTTTCCCTTACCTCTGGAGATGTGTCTTGAAAGAAGTTGCTGTGGTTGATGTCAAAGAGGTTACTGCCTGTGTTCTCCTCTAGGATTTTGATGGATTCCTATCTCACAATTGGGGATCTCTTCTATTTGGAGTTTATTTTTGTTTATGGTATAGGAAAGTGGTCCAGTTTCATTCTTCTGCATATAGCTGTCCAATTTTCCCAAAACCATTTATTGAAAAGTTTGTTTTTTTCCCCCATTGAATGTTCCAGAAGCCATTTTTGCTAAAAAAAAAAACAAAAAAAACAAAACTGTAAGCAGACTACAAAGAGACAGGAAATTCCTAAACTTGCAAAGAAACTTACAGCTAACATCATACTTAGTGATGAAAGCCTGAATTTTTTCTCTCTTACTGGCAAAAGGGCAAAGATATGTTTTCTGACCACTTTTATTCAGCAGAACACCGGGAGTTCTAGCCAGTATAATAGGTAAAGAAAAAAAGAATTAAAATATGCACAGATTGTAAAAGAAGAAATAAAACTGCCCCTATTTACAGGTGATATGATTATCTACTTTGAAAATCCAAAGGGATCCATAAAATAATTTCTGGAATAAGTGATCTTAACAAGGTTTCAGGATGCAAAATCAATACACACAAAATTGTCTCAGTTCTGTATGCCAACAAAATCCATTGCAATCCAATTTTTTAAAAAGTTGCCATTTATTGGCTATCAGACACATGAAAAAATGTTCATCATCACTGGCCATCAGAGAGATTCAAATTAAAACCACATTGAGATACCAACTCACACCAGTTAGAATGGCCAAAATTAGAAAGACAGGAAACAACGTGTGTTGGAGAGGATGTGGAGAAAGGGGAACCCTCTTACACTGTTGGTGGAAATGCAAGTTGGTGCAGCCACTCTGGAGAACAGTGTGGAGATTCCTCAAGAAGTTAAAAATAGAGCTTCTCTATGACCCTGCAATTGCACTACTGGGTATTTACCCCAAAGATACAGATGTGGTGAAAAGAAGGGCTATCTGTACCCCAATGTTTGTAGCAGCAATGGCCACGGTAGCCAAACTGTGGAAAGAAACAAGATTCCCTTCCACGGACGAATGGATAAGGAAGATGTGGTCCATATACACTATGGAGTGTTATGCCTCCATCAGAAGGGATGAATACCCAGCTTTTGTAGCAACATGGACAGGACTGGAAGAGATTATGCTGAGTGAAATAAGTCAAGCAGAGAGAGTCAATATCATATGGTTTTACTTATTTGCAGAGCATAGCAAATAACACGGAGTACATGGGGAGATGGAGAGGAGAAGGGAGTTGAGGGAAATTGGGGGGGAGATGAACCATGAGAGACTATGGACTCTGAAAAACAACCTGAGGGTTTTGAAGGGGCTGGGGGGTGGGAGGTTGGGGGAGCCAGGTGGTGGGTATTATGGAGGGCACGCATTGCATGGAGCACTGGGTGTGGTGTAAAACTATGAATTCTGTTACGCTGAAAAGAAATTTTAAAAAAATTTAAAAAATTAAAATAAAAAAAAGAAGAGAGAGAATACTGACATATAAATATTTTAAAAAGTTGCCATTTATAATCATTCCAAAGAAGATTAAATAATTAGGTATAAATTGAATAAGCATGTACACGATCTGCATACTGAAAATTATAAAATGCTGGTCAAAAAAAATAAGTAAATGGAGAGATACACCTTATTCATAGATTGTCATCTGCAATATAGTAAAGATGCCAATTCTCCCCAAATGATTTAGATTTGACATAATTCCTATCAAAAGCACAGCAAGGTGTTTTAATACCCATAGACTGATTAAATTTATATGAAAAGGTAAAGGAATTAGAATAGATAAATCAATTTTTAAAAAGAAGAGTAAAGTGGAAGAAATCACTCTACCTGATATTAGGGCTTACTTATACCTTTATTTTTTTTCTTCAAGTTTTAATTTAAATTCCAGTTAGTTTAACATACTATAAAGCTATATTAATCAAGGAAATATGGTATTGATGGAAAGATAACACACAGAGATCAATGAAATAAAATAGATAATCTAGAAAGAGAGCTACACAAACATTCCCAAAGGACTTTTTGGATAAAATTGCAAAAGAAATTTAGTGGAGAAATTCAGTATCTTTTCCACAAATGGTATTGGAGCAATTGGACATCCATGGGCCAAAAAAATAAATCTTGACTTAAAACTTGTACCTTATAAAAATAATTAACTCCATGGGCACCTGGGTGGTTCAGTCAGTTAAGAGTTTGCCATCGGCGCAGGTCATGATCCCAGGATTCTGGGATCAAGCCCCACTTTGGGTTCCCTGCTCAGCAGGGAGTCTGCTTCTCCCTCTCCCCCTGCCACTCCCTCTTCTTGTGCTCTCTCTCTGTCTGTCAAATACATAAATAAAATCTTTTAAAAAATCAACTCCAAATGGATCACAGACTAAAAGCTACAAAATTTATAGAATAAAACACAAGAGAAAATCTTTAGGCTCTTGGTCCTGGTGAAGAGTTTTTAGACTTAGCATCAAAAATATGACCCATAAAAGGAAAAATGGATACATTAAGCCTCATCACAATTAAACATCTTGCTCTTCAACAGAATAAGTATAAGAAGAGGATCAAAATCTGGGAGAAATATTTACAAATCACATATATAACAAAGGCCTTGCATCTAGAATATATATATATATATTTCATATACATTTTTAAAAAATATATATTTGTATAAATATATTTCATATGTATATATATATGAAACTCTCAAAACTCACCAGGAAAAACTAAACAAAATCAACCAAAGCAAACTAACAAACAAACAAAAACCCAGATAGAATATGGACAAAAGAATGAAGAGACATTTCACTGAAAAGGACACACCGTGGCAACTAACCATATGGAAAGGTGGAAAGGTGTTTAAAATCATTAGGCACTAGAGAAATGCAAATTAAAACCATAATGGGACACTACCACCAACCTATTAGAATGGCTAAGAGGAAAATTAGTGACAGCATCAAATTCTGGTAAGGATTCACAGATGAATGGATATTCATACACTGTTGGTAGGAATCTAAAATGGTACAATCATTCTGGAAAACAGTTTGGCATTTTTTAAATAAAACAAAACACGCAACTACTATATACCCAGCAATTATACTTCTGAAGATGTAGTCTAGTGAAATAAATGTATATTTATACAAAAACCTGTGCATAGCAGCTTTATTTATAATAACTCAAAACCAGAATCAATCTAGATGTCCTTCAACTGGTAAAACAAACTGTGGTACATCCCAACTATGGAATATTACTACTCAGCTATTAGAAGGAATGAATTATTGATACATGTAACAACCTGAATGGTCCTCAAGGGCAATATGCTGAGTGAAAAAAGCCAACCTCAAAAGGCTACACATTATATGATTCCATTAATACAACTGTTCTTGAAATGACAAAATAATAGTGATTGAGAACAGATTTGTGGCTGCCAGGGATTAAGGAAGAGAAAAGGAGATAAGGGTTTTTGTTATCATAAAAGGTTAGCATGAGGGAGATCATTGTGGTGATGGTGAAATTCTATATCTTGATTGTGGTAGAGTTGCATGAATCTACATGTCTCCCTCAGTGGTAACATCTTGCATAACTAATATTATTGAAGCCAGAAGCCAGGAAATTGACATATTGACATTGGTATAATCCTCAGAGCTTATTCAGATTTCACCAGTTCTATATTCATTCATGTGTGTGTGTGTGTGTGTGTGTGTGTGTGTGTGTGTGTGTGTGTAGCTCTACTGGGTGAGGTTAAAAAATAGATTAAAAATTTTCAATAGGTGTATTCCACAAACTTCAAATATTGGGCATTTAAGTTGTTTCAGTCACCACTAGTAAAAACATTTACAAGTATACAACTCTGTGTACAAATCTTGTCTTTGTTTTGACCTATTTCTCAATTTGGAACTTCTAGTTAGTGGAATTTCATAGTATTAGCTAAGGAAGAACATTTTAACATGTGAGCTGTTCAGGCTGGGATGGGCTATCTAGGGAGTTAGTTGGAGCATTATCATTGCTGAATGTCAAGTCCTGGCAGTGTGGTCACCTGTTAGGAACGCCATAGAGGAGATGCCCATGTTAGTCGGACCAAGTAGCCTCTGAGGTTCATGTATAACTCACTGTCCAGTACGGAGCATGTCACAGGCAACACTGCATCATTATGCAATGATGATAAAACTGAATTCATCACACTTATCCTCAAACTTGCTCTTCTTCCTAGATTCTCTGCCTCAGCAGATGATGTTACAATTGCACTACTCATAGGGACTCACTTTAGAGTCATTTTTCCTGTTCCTGCCCATAGCAGTCACCAGGTACTTTGAACTGTAGCTCCCCAAACATTTCTCACATCTGGTGCTCCTCTTATTCCTGGCTGCCAAGCTACACCTGGCCTGTCTTTTAGCCTATGGGTCTCTGGCTTCCCCCTACTGTTCTATAGATCTCCACTGATACACCCTTCACACTATAGTCAGAATAAGCTCAGGAAATGCATGAAAGATGCTAGCCCATTTTTAACACTTACTTGCTATCACAGCTTCTGTCTTTTTTAACCTTCTAGAAAAGACTTTCTCCTAGGTCAAGGAAGGAAGATAGGGGGAGGTGCTGGGGAGGAGAGGAAAATCCAGTATTGCTTCACATGCTGGTATCCCAAAGTTGAGTGTATGCTCCTTGGGGACAGGGTCTGGGCCTGGAAGACCTCTAAATCTAACAGCCTGGAGCACTAACTGTGTGAGGGACATGGCTCTAAGTTTACTCTGAAGTCTCCAATGGCCCAGGAGGTAGTGTCATTATCATCACTGATAGGTTACAGATAAGGAAATTGAGGCACAGAAAGCCCTCAAAAAAAAAAAATCAAAGTCCAAATTACACTGGGATGTTGTTACCAAATCAAAGTTTAGAAATGAAAAATTGCACAGTGAATGTTGAAGCTTTGCTATACATTAAGGCAAACCAGCTATTTGGCCTTTTCCCCACTTTTAAAGTTTTTTTTTTTTATTATTCCTTTGTATCATTTTTCATTTTCAGTGACTTTAGTCACTTAAGGGGCATGTCTAAATTCTTTGTCAGGTGTGACAAGTAACACTGTAATGCTGACAGGGGATGAAAGGTGCACATTACTTAAAAGTGGCTATTTGTATTTTTAAATGTTATAGATTATCTAGAAAAATGTTTAATCAAAGGTGTTAGAAATTTGAAAAAAAGAAACAGGAACAGGTAATGCTCTGATCAGAAGCAGGAAGTCTTTCTAAGATTCTGTATGAACTGCAGATTCTGTATGAACTGCTTATGTTTGTGTGTGTGTGTGTGTGTGGTCTGCTCCCATTCCTGTAGTTCAGTAATGATTAAGTTAATGGCGCCAGTTTCTAGAGTTGCAGATAATCATTGTAACTGGAGCACTCAACCTCCTATCCAGGTGCTCTTAATCCACTGGTTCCCTGAGAACCTTATCCCTTGACTGTATGTGCTGCTCGTCTCACACATCTCCAAGCTAGCTCTGACTTCAACAGCCTTTCAGGCAGCATGTTGTGAGTCAGGGTGTGTATTCAGATCCTAGGGCTGCCATAACAAAGCACTACAAATTGGTATCTTAGGAAAACAGAAATGTATTGTCTCACAGTTCTTGAGGCTGGAAGTCCAAAATCAAGGTGTTGGCAGAGCCATGCTTTCTCTGGAACCTGTAGGGAAGGGATTCTTCCTTGTTTCTTGCTAGCTTCTGGTGGTTTGCTGGCAACCCAGTTCCTTGACTTGTAGGTTCATTACTTCAATCTTCTGTCTTCTTTCCCCTGTGTTTGTCTCTGGGTCCAAATTTTCCCTTTTTACAAGGACACCAGTCATATTGGATTAGGGACACCTTACTGACCACATTTTAACTAGATTACATCTCCAAAGACCCTATTTCCAAATAAGGTCACATTCTGAGGTACTGAGGGTTAGGACTTCAATGTAACTTTTTCTTGTGGGGGAAATAATTCCATCCATAACAGGGTGTTAGGTCCAAGATTTCCTGCACGTATCGAGCTGGGAGGACTCCATGATACTCCCTTCCTCAAAATCACATCCATCTTTGGGCATTTGTTTGGTTGGGTGTTGCCTGGGGAAGCTTGTCCAGTACTCTGCTCTTAGGATATCAAATGTCTCAGATCCCAGATGTCACAGTATTCAGGGCTCCTCCATGTAACTAAGGCATCTGATGGCTCACCATGGGTGGAAACAACCCAGCAGACCTCTGGGCTCATCTTCCTAGTTGTCCTCACTTTCCCTTCAGCCTGAGGGCTTTCTATTTTTATCCTATTGTGTTTTATACTTGCTCTTACAATATTCCTTAATTCTTTTTGGGATGAAATAAAGTATAAGAATAAATTAAATGAACGGCAATTGCCTGCCACAGTTTGGTGGCTTAATTAAATAGCAGCACAAGGGCAGGCTGTGATTTCTAAGGACTCAGTGTTGCCATGACAACCACCAGGTGCTGACTCCTCCACTTGGCCCTTCCCCAACCTCCATTACTAAGTCCAGCTCATTCTCATGCCTTGGCCCAAGCTCCAGCCTTCTGAGAAACCATGTCTGAGTAACAGACAGAACTGTGGGGTTCTCCAGGTGTCCCCTCAGAATCTTGGTCTCCCTCTGTTGCTATACTCACCTTGTGGAATTCCAGTTGCCTGTTTCATTCTGTCTCTCTCTCTCTCTGGACAGTAGGCTTCTCAAGGACAGGGATCATTTCATAATTTATTTCTACAAGCACCTAATTCAAAACTTTGCTTTCAGGGAGTTGCCATAGCCATAGATGGAACACCAGCCTTTAGGACTCCTGAAGGCCTGCCTCTGGAGCTGCCTCTGGAGTTGCCAGATGTGCCTATTCAATTTAAAATTGAATTTAAATTAACTAAAATTAATTAATTAAAAGCAAAACTTAATCCCACTAGTCTCAGCTCAAGGGTTTAATAAGCTGCATAGAGCTAGCAACTGCCACATGGGCAACACAGCTGTAGAGCATTTCCATCATCACAGAAAGTTCTACTGGACAGTGCTGGTCGAAAGGAGCCCATAACTAGTGCCACATGGAGATACTCTGGGTGTTTGCCCATTGCACTTCTAACCCGTCAGAGCTATGCCAACTAGTTTTAGCCTGGGAAACAAAATGGGAAATGCAAGCAATGTATCCCTTTGTTAGGATCATGAGCTAATGTGCCCTCGCCAAAGAGATCAACACAAGTGACAGGACACATTTCCCCACCAATCCCTAAACAAGCCTGGACATATCTGCCTCTAAGTTTTTTCACCTGCTGTTCCTCTGCCTAGAATGTCTACCCTAACAAGAGCTCCTGTTGTCTTATTCATTCTTCAGCTGTAATATATGTGTCTTCACCTGCATAAATCCCTTCTCTGCCTGCCGGCCCTCAATGTGTGTGTGTGTGTGTGTGTGTGTGTGTGTGTACGAAATCTTCCTCCTCACATTACATCCTGTATGTTACTATGTAGTGGCATTAGAACCCATGAGCAGATTATGTTCTATAATTAGCACAGAGAGCAAAAATCAAGTAGAACCAAAGATGCCCTTGGAATTCTCTTAAATCTGCCATCATACAGACATTGGGGAGGGTATATGCTATGGTGAGTGCTGTGAAGTGTGTAAGTCTGATGATTCACACACCGGTACCCCTGGGGCAAATAACACATTATATGTTAATAAAAATAAATAAATAAATAAAAGTCTACCCCCCCCCCCAAAATATCTGCCATCGAACATGCATTCTTGGTTTCCTTTCTACAACCCCATACAGAAATTCTTAGGGACATTGAACTGTAAATATGACTGAGACAGACTAAGGGGGAAGAAGTAGAAAGAAGATCCATAAACAGATTTGC
Organism: Mellivora capensis; assembly: GCA_004024625.1. Taxonomy (NCBI): domain Eukaryota; kingdom Metazoa; phylum Chordata; class Mammalia; order Carnivora; family Mustelidae; genus Mellivora; species Mellivora capensis. Next base: position 74,424 of record PISX010009275.1, read on the forward strand.
AGACACACAAACCCCCTGCCCTTTAAGACAGCCACAACATCCCTGCCAGGGCAAGGACTGTCTAGATTTCCCCTGATGGACAATCATTCCCTCCAGTGGTCCTCAGAGTAGGCTCTGTGGGGCCAGTAGCATCAGCATCTCCTGGGAACTTGTTAGAAATGCAAATTTTCAGGCCCTATCCCAGACCTACTTGAGCAGAAACACTAATCAACTGTCCAGATGATTCTGTGGCAAGTTAAATTTGAGAACTGCTGGTTTGCTCCTTCTGGCTCTAATACTGAGCCAGAACGCGCTTCATACAGGTTGATGGATTTGTTTGCTCTGTGAGATGGTACTGTTGGGTCCATGGCCAAAGGAGCGAGACTGATACAAAGCGAAAGTCAAGCAAAGCTTTATTTGGTGCCAAGCATCGAGAATCAAACTGACTGGCCAGGGCCGTCTCTTGCAAAGAGGCGACCTCTCTCTGCCTTACAGACTAGTTTGTAAGGGCAAAAGCCATGTGGTTGGGCCTGGCAACGCACAGGTGGTCAATGAGATTGTAACACAGAGAAAGCTGCACAGTCCTGCTAGGTCACACATAAGTGACCAATTGAATTACAATTTACCCTATAGTAGATATTTGAATTGGCACTCAAAAGGCACCCAAAGGGTGGGGCCCATACTCCTTGGTACAGAGGGAGACAGTATGCGCCCTTACTGATTGAATACATCCACCTGGCCTGACCCACCCTTGTATTTGGGCTTTGTTACCTGGGACTGGTTTCCAGGACTTGTTTTTAAGTAAGTCCCCTTGGGGGGAGGGGTCAGGGACAGTTAAAGTTTTACTGCATAAACAACAAAATCACTGTTTAACCGGATGGCATAGGTCTGGCTAAATAGGCCCTTACAATACTATGGTAAGAATGAAACATGTCAGGCCTTGAACTGTGAAATCACCCAGCTCAGGGCCCAACATGTTGTGGGTCCACCCTACATGTTTGCTGAATTGTAATCTGCACACTCTTGAGTGTTGCCTTCTTTGCATTGGAACTCTTTGAGGAGCTGGAGAAGCTGTTGGCTCCCTGCCTGATGCCCTTCCCAGCTGATGTTTCCACAGAACAGTGTCATTCCCACTCTTTTGAGACACTAGTCTCAGCTCAGAGGAAGTAGGAGAGGGGTTGGGTTTTCAAGTCTCCTGATAATTTAAGGGCATTGGAGACAGACAACACATTGTCTGCCCCCAGCAGCATTTTCCCTCCTCCTCACAATAAAAGGCTCTGCCTGGAGGCAGGCGAGGTCATTACTATGGCTTAGGAGGGGCAGGAGCACTGGTGGAGCCCGTGCTGTGTTGCCAGCACTGTTTGTTCTAAGGCCTTGCCATGTAACTAAGCAATCCTCACAACAACCCTGTGAGGAGAGCACAGACATCATTCTCATCTCACACAGGAAAAATGCAAGCAGAGAGGGGTTGCCTAACTCACTTACGGCTGGTTCGTATGAGGTACAGTTGAGATGTGAACCCAGTCTGGCTCCAGTTCCTGAGATCTAAGCACATTCATCTACTTCCTCTCACACTGAGCCAAATGAACTTTAAAAAGGGATGTCCCATGGGGAAAATAAGGAACATACTAATGGCAAGCCATGGGAAAAGGTTAAATAAATTCTGCGGGATTCATAAAATGGCATACTACATGGCTATTAAGTATGCTGCATGCGATTTACTTTGTCATGTAGGAAGATGCTTTGGATCTAAAAACTGTGCACACACCCTAATTTTACCCCTTCCCCCCACACATATTATGGGAAATTAGTTTATGTGTAGAAAAAAGACTGGAGTGTCGCATATTTCCTAGAGTTACTTTAACAAATGACCACAAATTCAGTGATTTATAACAATGGAGACTTCCTCTCAGCTATGTGGAGGGCAGAATGCTGAAATTAAGGTGTTGGCAGACTGAAATTAAGGTGTCGCTCTCTCTGAAGGATCTAGCAAGGAATTTCCTCATCTCTTCTAGCTTCTGGTGGTTGCCAGAAGTCCTTAGACCTCTTGGTTCATAGAGGTATCACCTCAGTCTCTGCCTCCACCTCCATGTGGCCTTCTCCCCTGTGTGTCTGTCTCCTTTCTGTGTCTCTGTTCTCTCTTTTATAAGGACACCAGTCATTGGATTAGGGCCCATCCAGATGACTTCATCTTAAGTGAACCGAGTACATCAGCAAACACTCTTTTTCCAAATAAGGTCACATTCTGAGGTTCCAAATGAACATGAATTTGGGGAGACATTATTCAACCTAATATACTCTGCCCTTTGGCACCTAAAAATTCAA
>PISX010009276.1:0-76840 GCA_004024625.1 Mellivora capensis
CCCGGCCCGACCCTCTCCACGAGAACGTCCCACTGATGCCTGGGAAGTTCTACTTCAGATCTGAACTTTGGATTCCGGACAGCCTCCAATGTCATAAATACAAGGGCTTTACAATGAATAGGGTAGGTTTCTCTATCTTCCTCCCCCAGCCTTCCCTGACGGATGTTTGTGTCTCACACAACCACAATACAATGATCAGAAGGGAGGAACTGACATTAGCATATTTAGCTAAATTAAAATTTAATTTAGTTAACAAAACAATATTGTTTAATTAAATAAGAATAATAAAGTCTTAATTTTAACTTTCTAACTTTTTAAAAAAATATTTTATTTATTTATTTGAGAGAGAGAGTGAGAGAGAGCATCAGAGCTGAGAAGGTCAGAGGGAGAAGCAGACTTCCCATGGAGCTGGGAGCCCGATTCAGGACTCGATCCCAGGACTCCGGGATCATGACCTGAGTTGAAGGCAGTCACTTAACCAACTGAGCCACCCTGGCACCCCTAACTTTTTTAAAAATAGAAAACGCTGTACACAAATAGAGAACACAATGAATCTTCATGGGCCATTGCAATAACCCAAGGGGCCTAGCTATAGCAATCGTGAGCTCAGATCCTAGATGTCTTCCCACTTTATCTGTAAATATTTCTTTTTTTTTTTTTAATTTATTTATTTGTCAGAGAGAGGGAGAGAGAGCGAGCACAGGCAGACAAGAGTGGCAGGCAGAGGCAGAGGGAGAAACAGGCTCCCTGCCAAGCAAGGAGCCCGATGCGGGACTTGATCCCAGGACGCCGGGATCATGACCTGAGCCGAAGGCAGCTGCCCAACCAACTGAGCCACCCAGGCGTCCCTATCTGTAAATATTTCATTCTTTTTTTTTTTTTTTTTTGACAGAGAGAGAGATCACAAGTAGGCAGACAGGCAGGTTGGGGGGGGCGGGAAGCAGACTCCTTGCTGAGCAGGGAGTCCCATGCGGGGCTCGATCCCAGGATACCGGGACCATGACCCGAGCCGAAGGCAGAGGCTTTAACCCACTGAGCCACCCAGGCGCCCCTAAATATTTCATTCTTGAGGAACCTTCTAGAGGACTAACTCCAAACAACCAATGGATAGCAAAAAATATTTTGGCAAAAAGAATGCCAGAGAGCTTTTAATATCTTCAGTTGCAGATCTAAGGCAAAACAAAGGTGTGGCTCAGACTAGAGGAATGGAATGTAAATATTTCAAAAAGTAGAAATGAGACAAATAACAACCAAAAAGAGAGAGAATGGGGTTGAAAGTGGAAAATAGGGGCACCTGGGTGGCTCAGTCGGTTAAACCTCTGACTCTTGATTTCTGCTCAGGTGCTAATCTCGGGGTTGTGGGATCAAGCCCCATGTCGTTGGGCTCTGTGCTTAGCAGGGAGTCTGCCTCCCTTTCTCTCTCTCTCTCTCCCTCTGCCTCTCCTGCTCAGGTGCATGCAAGATCTCTTTCTCTCTAAAATAAACAAATCTTTAAAAAGAGAGAGAGAGAGAGAGAGAGAGAAAGTCAAAATAGAAAACCCTGCTCCTTGTCTCTTATGTAGTTTATAACTTGACAGGAATCAGAGCTGAGAAGTCCAGGGGAACCAATATGCAATATTAGTGACCTTGTGTTTGTCTAGTTGAGGAATTAGAATCTGGAGAATCAAGAATTATCTGGGGGAATTGCTGATGGAAGAACTGATCTTTGGAGCCTCGACCAATACCCAACAAATGGCCACAGCCTTCTCCTCCTCAGCCAGTCTGGGCTCAGCTAGCTTCATGAACCTCACGGAGACAGGCCTGGGCTCCTATAGGCTCCTGTGGCCTCCCCTGGTACTGTGCTCACTGTGTCCCAGACATTGAGCAAAACCAAGTCCAACTTGGCCTTGCCTCCACTTCCACCCCCAGGGCTCACAGTGTTGGGGAGAACAGAGGCACACAGAAACAAGCATTTGCCTGGTGCCATGGGAGGGCCAGTTGCATTGGGGCAGGAAGAGTGTGGAAGGGGCCACACACAATAATGGCACCCATGGTGAATGTGACAATATGCAAACTCACTGTTTTCTGGTAGGAGAACCAAAGGGCAGTCATGGCTGTGTTCATTTAGCAAATGTTCCCGAGCACTACTCTAGGCACTGGGTATGCACTCATCAGTAGAAGGGATTTGATTGCAGCCCCATGGACAACCATCACAAAGAAGCACAAAGGAAAGGACTCGTTAGAATAATTGTGGAGAAGGAGTACAGGGGTGTGTGAGAGTGTATCAGTGATGGTTGGACCCATTCTGAGTGTGTGTGTGTGTGTGTGTGTTGGGGGGTGGACAGGGGAGCTGGAACCTGAAGGATGAAAGGGTAGGAGCTCTAGACAAGAATAGTTTGTTGGGGAGGATGGAGAGCATTCCAGGTAGAAAAAACAGCACATGCAAAGACCCTGTGGTGAGCAGGAGCATGATGTCAAGGGAGATGTGAAAAGGTCAATGTGGCTGAGGCAAAGAGGGACAGGGTGCTGAAGAAGGAGGCTGGAGAGGTAGGTGAGGCCAGCAGGATGCTGGCATCCAGGTAACATGGGGACTGAAGCTTTTGTTTGCAAAAGAAAAACCTCATTCACAGTGGCTCAAATACCAAGGGAAGCTGAATCCTCCCTCTCCCTAGCATGTGGCAGCTCAAAGATTGGTTAATTTAGGAGCTGAATAAAGTAACCTGGGACCCAGTTTCTTTCTATATTTCTGCTCTGCCCTCATCAGCAAGCTGGCTTTCCTTAAGCTTCTTCCTTTGGTTACAAGTAGCCACCACAGTTCCAAGCATCATTTCCAGCCACAAAAAAATGTCCAGTGGAAGATGAAGGACTCTTTCTTCTTTCTTCTCTCTCTCTCTCTCTCTCTTCCTTTTTTTTTTTTTTTTTTTTCCCCTTGAGGATGGAAAAAATCTTTCCTAGAAGCTCCTTGGCCCTCAGATGTGATCTCCCCTCTTCTTAGCCAGAGTTCCACACCCATCCCTAAGGCAATTTCTTGAGGAGCACTGGATGAAGAGGGATTGCTGGAGCCCTGGGGATTTCTGAGTCACCAGCGGAAGGGCGCATACCAGAAAAGATGTGAGTGCCAATTCAGCCCCTCCAGCCTCCCCCAAGATGGTCTCTCCTGACTTGGCACCCACCTGGGGGCCGGTGTTCCTGGAGATGCTGGAAGCGCCCCCACACTACCCAGCCCTCTTTTTTATGTTTTTTTAAAGATTTTATTTATTTATTTGACAGAGAGATCACAAGTAGGCAGAGAGGCAGTCATAGAGAGGAAAGCAGGCTCCCCACTGAGCAGAGAGCCCAATGCGGGGCTCCATCCCAGAACGCAGAGATCATGACCTGAGCTGAAGGCAGAGCCGTTAACCCACTGAGCCACCCAGGCCCCCCGCCCCCCGCCGTTTTTTTGAGGACCTTCCCTTTGGGCCAGAGGGAGCAGCCTTGGCCCCTTTTGCAGATTAGGCAAGGCATTCTTTTGCGTACAGTCCGCAAACCAGAAAACAAGAGTGAACAGGGCTTCGCCCTGGGGTGGGGCTGGGAGATGCTGACGGCGAGAGGGAGAAGACCTGTCCCACCCTTGGGAGGGATCCCAGATGGGAGAAGAGAAAGGTCACTTGGGCAGAGCTGCACCCAGAGAGAGATCTGGGCCGGGGCGGGGCGCCCCACGACAGCGCTGCTCCCTGCCGAAGCCCTTCAGGAAGCCGGTCTTGAGTCAACGCAGGAAGGAAAGACTTACCTTCTCCCTCTTGACTCCCCAGAACTGGAAAGCGTAATCAATATTTTTGAATGGAAAAGGCTTGGCTACCTATGCGCTCGTCTTCCGGGAGGAGGGAATAACGTGTGCAAAGACGCGAAGGTGGGGAAGGGGCAGACCGCGTCACCAGCCGCGGTGTGGCAGTGGGTCCGGATAAAGGGGGCCGCCAGCGCCCGGCGCCAGGGCCGTGCCTTATCCTGTGGCAACTGTGAGTCACCCGGGAGCGGCCGTAGCCAGGGCTGGTGTCGCGTGCGTGGACACGTGCTGGAGTGGGGGGGAACTAAGTTTGTGGTAAGTCTAGTCCTCCTAGGGCCCTGCGGGACGAAATGGCCAGTCTCCGTCCCCGAACGGAAAGTCCTGATGTGTCCCAGCGGGACGGTGTACTCGCGGGCGGGGTCGCGCACGCAAGGTACTGCCCGGTCCCGACTTCACGGCCACGCGCACCGCCCCGTGCGTCCCTGCTCCTCCTCCGGGGGCGTTTCGTGGGCGGGGCTGCCCCGGCGGCCGCGCGGAAAGCTCTCGAGTCCAGCCTGCCTGGCGTGGCTGGTCGGAACGCGTCCTAGCCTTCCCGGTCTTGCCCCGTGACTCATCGCCGGGTGGGGCCGGCGCACAAACACCCCGCGGTGGGGGGCGGGGACGGAAATCCCGCTCCTGCGACTCCTTGTTGTCCCCGAGAGCCCCGGCCACCCACGGTCCTCGAAGGCGCCCAGCCCTGGGATGCCTTGGTTCTCCCAGCCTCCAGGAGCGGGTCTCAGGGAGAAGTTCCCGAAGCCCCAGCCCTTGGGAGTCCCGCGCCCCCCGACCCTGAGCTGAGCCCCTCGAGCATCTAGGGAGCATCTAGGGACCCAGCATCCCCTCCTAGGAGGGGCGGGGTTCCTGAAGCTCGGGGAACGGTTTGAGAATGGGGCATGGGGTGGCTCTGTGCCGGAGGCACGGATACGTCGTTGAACTTCGGATAAGGGAGCGTTTGGATTTGCTGTTGAAACCATGGGAAAAGAATTCTCGGACAGTCTGCCTGGGTTTCCCAATTTGGAATGCCAGAACTCTGGATGTCCGGGCTGGGTTTCTGGATACCGGGGCTCAACTCTAGGCGAGAGAAGGCTGGGCCCAGCTTGTGGGGAGGCATGAAGTGGACACAAGGTAGGAACAAGTGCTTTAATAAGGCAGCAGGCCATGGGCCTGCCAGAGCTGAGAGGCTGGAAGGCTGTCATCCGTGTCTCCCTGCTGTTACATGTTACATGAAGCCTAATTTTTTCCCCAAACCTGAGAAAGTCTCAGAGGCCTGGTTAGCAGTCTTGTCGATAGTTTCCTGGGTGGACTTGGCCACCTGGTCCATGGCTGGGGAAGGAAAGGAGAAAGCAGATAAGGGTGAGGCCCTGGGAACCAGAGCCCTGTAGGGTTAGCCTGGATCTCCATCCCCAGGAAGCAGTGTGGGCAGAGGGGCTCCGAAGGAGAGGACATCTCTGGGTGAGGGCTGAATGGGGAGGAGGGGAGTGTGCGGGGGGGATGCCCACCCTCCTGCCCACCAGCACACCAGACCTTTCTGCCCTGCTTCTGTGGCCTGATCCACCACTTGCTGGGCCGATGCTCCTGCCGCAGTCACTGGAACAGAGAGATGTGGCCTTTAGCCCCTATTGAGACACTGCTGACCGCAGGGACCCCACCGTTGCTACTCCCCCAGCCCTGCCCCGATCTGTTCTTTGGAGTAATCTGTCCTACAGGCCCAAGGGATGAATCCCATCGAAGTCTTTTGACTAAGATCATCCAGCCAGCTAGGCAAGGAGCCCTTTCCATGCCTCTAGGGTGTTCTTAGTTATTTATAACTCTGGGCTCCTCCCCTCTGGCCTGCTTCTTTTCTCAACTCCAGGACTGCAGAGAAAATATCCCAACAGAGGCTGGAGCAGTCATCTGGTCTGCCGCTGCTCCTGGGCATGGCCCAAGAAGAACCATGTCCCCCTTTCACAATGTCTCCTCCAGAAGCCTGGCCCAGATGCCTGATTTCCTACCTGGAGTGCATGGGAGTCCACTTTTGCAAGAGGCCCCCTCACCAGGGCTTCTCTCCTGTGCCTCACCTCATCATAAGCAGTGATGCTAGTAGTGCCTTCATGGGCGGGCAACTTAAGGCATTAGGAAATGAAGTCCAGAGAGGAGGTGACACTTCCAAGGTCAGGCCATGTCCTCTGGGCCAGAGTTTGTGCCCATGGTGAACAGGGCTTCCAGGACCTCAAGTGGGTCCCACCTGCTGGGTGAGCAGACAAGTGGCTCCTGCCTCTAGAGGTCTGACATCCTTGCTGCTGAACAGGAAAGAACCTGCTTTACTTAGACCCTGGGCCAGGGAGGTGTAGGGGGGTCAGGCAGGCCCTGGGTCTGTAGCTCACGAAGCACCCCCTCTTCCTGTCCCCCTTGGGGCCTTATATGACAGAACCAGTCAGGGCCACAGAGAATGAGCCTTTGCACCCAACTTACAGATGGGGAAAGTGAGGCCCAGAAGGAAGGGTCCTATAGACAGTCTTCCTGGTAGCATTTTAATTTCAGGGGAACAACCGTGGGAGTTCCCTGGGGCACCGGTGAAGGACAGAGTTAGTGTGCGTTTTGTGTGTTTGAGTGGGGTATGTGCAGGACAGACTGGGAGCCAGAGTCCCAAGGGAGGCTGCCCTGGGACTGGAAGAGCTGCAGCTGGTGGGCCCAGGGGTCTCCTCACATTCTCTAGCCCGTCTACCCTACCCCACTTCAGCTGCATAACCTCAGGTCTGAGGAGGAAAGAGCTGGAGGTGGAGAAACAAGGCTGGGGACCTGCCCTGTGGGGTGAGGGTGGGGAGTCCCTCTGGGTGAGGACTTGGAAAGGATTATTTTTCCGGAGTGGGGACGGGGGAGGTAAGGTGTTGCAAAACAATGAGGGGGGGAGCCGCCTCCACCATCCCATCCGGTCCAGTGCTCCTCTGAGACCCCAGCAGGCAGAGGTGGATTTCGGGGTGCGCAGCGGGCTCTCTCCATGGACTTCTACCCTCCCCTAAGGACTGAGGTGGGGCCGCTCGGGATCGGGGTGGGGCCGGTCCCCGCCGCTCAGCCTCCTCATATTGGCTCCTGGCAATGCCCAAATGGGACCACGAACCCTCGGGCACCGCTGTTCCCCCATCTGCCTCAAGGCTTCATCCCCTGGGCTGAGCGGGGTGGGCGTCGGCCCCGTCCCTGCATCTCAGAGGAGGGCTCTCCTCCGCCGGAACCGCCCACCGACTTGATGCGCAGCCCAGGGCTTCTGCCTCCGTTGCAAGTGCCCCGGGTCGCGCGCTGTCCTCACCCGCTTCCTGGGCCGCCTCCTGCACTTGCTGCTTCAGGTCCTGCAAGCCCTTGCTGGCCATGGCTGCGGGGGGTCTGCGAGGTCGTCTAGGGTAGCGGCAGCGATGTTAGATCCTGTTTACCTTGCGGCGACCGGAGAGCGGGCTCTGGTTTTTAAAGCGCCCCAGGGCCGGCCCGCCCCGCGAGGGGCGGGGAAGGGGGGGCGCGGGGCGTTTCCCGGCAGACCGGCTCCAGCGACGGACCCAGCCCTGCTCCAGGCTCCACCAACCGGAGAGCACATCCCGTCCTCCGGCCGGTGGCGATGAGAAGGCGGCTGTCCCCACCAGGGTCTGAACAGGGAAGAGGGGCTGCAGAGGAGTTGGGTCGGGGTCCCGAGGTGGGCTGGAGTAGAAGGAGGCGCACAAACTTCGCCCCTCCCCGTCCGCCCGACCCTTCGTCCCTGACCCTGAGGATCCGGTGCGCGCTGCTTCAGCGCCAGGTCGGAATCTCGAGGCTGGAATCGACATTAATAATAGCGGCTGCCTTTTACTGAGCATTTACCTAGTACTTAAGGTACTTAAGTGCTACCCTCAAGGCTTTCGGGCCTCTTGTGTAATCTTTTCAACAACCTCATGAAATTGGTGTTTTAGCAGTTTATGGGAAGAAGCTGAGACGCAGAGGTCGCGTTAGGTCTCACCCAGACTTGAAGGGCGGGGACTCGAATCTGTGACAGTGGACTGTAAACCCGAAGGCCTTGACAACCACCAAGCTGGCTGTCCCCACACACTGGCTGGGACACTGCAGACTGGCCATCTGTCCTGCCGCCACTGGGACCAGGCAGGCACAGAGGGGAGAGGCTCAGGAGCAAGCAGCCCAAGGTGGAGGGGGAACGAAAGAAAGAGCCGCTGTGTGTGCCCAGCCCAGGCAAGGAGACTGCTACCTTAGGCCACCAAAGCCCTCCGAGTTGGGCAGGAGGCAAGGTTCAGAGAGGGCGGGGAAGCTCCCCAGGCCACACAGCAAAGAAGGGAGTGGCCAAGCCTCAGACCGCTGAGGTCGCCTTTCCCAGGATGGGGTGCACGCTGGATGTGGTGACGACCCAGGGGCGCTGGGAGTGGGGTTAGAGGCCTGCGCACCAGTGGTGTAGCCACGGATCCCAAGAACAGCAAAATGACCCAAAAGGCATGAGTCCCTGGCACTCAAGTGTGCCGGTCGGGCCTCCACCCCGCCCCACGTTCTCCCACTCCAGAGCCAACCTGCGGAGCTTGGAGGCCACCACCATCGTGCTGGGCTTGTGTATCTTGGTGGACTTGGTGGATTTTCTCTCTAGTGCTTGCTCTCCAGGGTGGTAGGGAGTCTTCCATATTCTGGAGCCCTGGGAAGACCCTGCATACCCAGGTCCCCTCAGCTGGCCCATGCCCTGCCCCTAATGTTTCAGGGAGGAGGCAGTTGGAGGGAGAGGCTGGGGGTAAACTGTGGAGTGTCAGCCACCATGTGGACTGTCTGGAAGCCTGCTCGCTCACACACAATGAGAATGGATTAATGGAGGTGAGGTCAATCCCGGGCAAGGAGAAGGACAGGCGCTGAGTTCAGATGGGGGGAGGGGACACAAATGACAGAGGAACCAAGCGGCCACCACACCCTCTCCTCCTGGCCTTAAGCCCACAAAAGCGTGGGCTTTTAAAACCACAAAGGCGTGGCAGGAGCTGCCTTCTTGCTGCCTAGGGGACCCCGCGGAGCCCAGCCTTGCCCATGTCCCCCTGAATTCCCACCAGTAGCACCAGGCCTTTTGGCCAAGATCTTTTCACCACAGCAGTTAGCTCATGGCTGGCTGTTAATGTTCTTTGGTTCAGATCCCAGTGGACGAGAATAAGACAGGGAGGCAGCAGCCTCTGTGGGAGGCACAGCCGGGCCCAAGCCCGTGATGATAGGGGCAGCTGAGTGTCTCTAAAGTAGCAGGCACTGCAGTTGGACTCTCCGGGCCAAGTCCATCTCTCTGAGCCCTAGTGCCCCATCCTTGATGGGCGGATGGGGGAGATAGAATCTCCTCACAGGGCTCTTGTGAAGGTTCAGTGGGCTAAAGGCTGCCCCACATTCAGCAGGGGGCCCCTCAACAGGGGGGCATTCTCAGGTAAGAGAGGGATCCAGAGAGAGCAGTTGTTCTTCTCGGGAACCCAGGCGCAACCGCAGGAGCCCAGAGCACGTAAGAGAGGGTCTATATTTTTTTAATGTGGGCTTCATGCTCATCGTGGATTTCAACACAGGGCTTGAACTGATGACCCTGAGATCAAGACCTGAGCTGAGATCAAGAGCTGGTCACCCAGCCTAACCAGCTGAGCTACCCAGGCTCCCGGATAGGGTTTGGAAGGCTGCGAGCAGTGCAGGTGCCATCCGGTGGGAACAGGCTTCCTGAATAGGGTGAACCTACATGTTTGGCATTTAACCCCAAGAACAGGCCCTGAGGATGTGTCTAGGGTGGGAGTCAAGCAGCAGGGACCCTTCCAGATTCCTTCGGCAGAGGCAGGGAGCACAGGGAGGCTGGTGATGCATGGTGCACAGGGCCTGGGTCTAGGTGTCCTCCTCCCCCTGTCACCTTATGGGACTCCCTCCTCCTCTCTATCTCTCACAGTCCAAAGAGCTCTCAGACACACCCAGGCCCCAGGTGGACTGCTCCTAGGTGTGCACAGGCCTGCTTGTGTGCATGCATCTGGGTCCGGGGGAACATTAACACCCCTGACTGCTCTGAACCTCTTCTAGAATTTTCACTCCTCCCATGGCAGGATTTGGGGGTCTGCGGGACCAGCAGCCTCCTGCTCCTTTCTGCCTCCTCAGCAGTGGATGCCCATGGTCAGCAGGCTGGGATACAACCCTGCTCAGCCCACAGGGCTGGCCTTGACCCCTGCTTCCCACCACTGAGGCAGGATGGGAAAGGGGTTATCTCGGTAGTGTCTGAATTCAGGGGTGGACTCAAGCTCTGGCTCTGACACCCGGGGTTGGAGGCTTGGGGCAAGTCACTTAGATGCTCTGAGCCCAAACTGTCTGGGTGCCAAAGGGGAAGGAACCTCTCCACCGCCTCTGAACAAGGCCCCAGGACATGATGCTAATAGCCCTTCATGTAGGACACTGCAAGCTTGGTGCCCAGGTTATTTTGAAATAGGACCATGCAGACTGAGGTCCTGCAGCAGAGCGTGGTCATTAACTGGGTGGCTCTGGAGCCAGGCGAACTTGGCTTCTGCCCAGTCCCAGAGGTTCCTTGCTCTGTGCCCTTGGGCAAGTTATTTAACCTCTCCATTCTTCAGTTCCTTAGGGAAACTGGGATCATACCCAGAGTTTGTTCTGAGAATTAAATTAGGTAAAGTGCTCAGGCCTGGGAGGAGCTCATTTTTACTACTTTTAAAGGGTAGAGACTCACTATCCTGCTTTTCAGCTGTCCTCTTTTCTAATGATACCTGACAGGACTTCTGGTAAAGGATGGGAAAGCCCAGCTCCAAGCTGGTGGGAGCTTGAGGCCAGCTGGGGCCAGGCGGGAGGAGCCATGGGGTCATGTCTTTCTGCGCTGAGGGGGACTCAAAGAGGACTTGCTATGGGCCTGGACGTCACATCTTTAAAGGTTACCCTCTGTTCCAGGGAGGGGTGTGAGGTTGTCTGGGGGAGCCAAAAGCGCTCCACGTTAAAAGACAATGGTGTGGGCTCCCTGAAGGCAGTGCCTACGCTCAGAAGGTTCCCGAAATGCCCAGGGTCTGCCCAAAGGGTACCTGGCCCCAGACCTGCTTCCCAGACCCACCAGCAGGCTGGCCTGGTTTCTGTTCCCAGATGAGGCAGCACAGAGTGGAAGCATGGGCACATATGGCCAGGGGTGAGGACTAGAGTTTTATTTGGAATCATTAAAAACAAAATTTCACAGTAGCATCTGTGGGTTCAGAAGGACCAGTGGGTGGAGGCTGTGAGGGAGGGAGTGAGGGAGGTGAAGGCATCAGAGGCAGCTTAGGAGGACAGGCCTGTGGGTGGCCAGGTGTGGGCATGGGAACATGGGCAACCTGGGTCACACTCTGGGCTGGGCGCTCCGCGTGCCTGGAGGGGGTGGGGTGCAAGGCAGAGGGCTCTTCCTCGGGGGTCTCCATGGCCGACTGGCATCCCTCTAGTCTCCTCCGCTCTTGGCCTGGGAGAGAGAATGCCCTTCACACACAACCCCAGCTCCACCCCCAGCGGCCACCCCCGCACAACCCCCAACCCCCACAACCCCGAGTGGAGCGCGGTGGGGCTGGGAGTCATCTCAGGCCCTCCACCCTGAGGGAATCATTAATGAGGGAACCTCCCACTCAGGCTGAGGGGGCTGCAGAAGGTCAAGGGGCTGTCCTGAGGGATCTGGGACCCTGGGAGGGAAGCAGGCTTGCCCAGTGTCCTCCAGGAGCCCAGTACTTACCTCTTCAGCCACTTCCTCTTCCCCTGCGGCTGCCTTGTCCTCCTGCGGGGCGGCCGGTTGCTCCAGATCCTCCTGGAGGGAGCAAAGGAGGACACAGGGGATGTGGGACCGTGTGGAGTGTGCAGAGGCTCCAGCTGCTGTGTAGCCAGGGCTCACCCACCTGGCCTCAGAGATGAGCAGAAGCCCTCAACACCTTGCTGTGCGTGGAGGGCAGGAGGTGAAGGAAGTGTGAGGACCAGTCGGCCCACAGGAATGACAGAGCCTTGCGTAAAGACCCACAGTGGGAGCTCTGTCTGAGCATGCTGAGGCCTTCTGGGGGCACCAAGTCTCCTGGAGCCCAGCTTTACATGCCCACCCCCCCCAAGCTAAAGCAGAGTCTCTGGGCTGTCCTTGGTTGGGCCTCTGCATTGAGGAGGAGGACGGCAGTGGGGTGGGGGAGGGCTGTGGCCCTGAAACCTGAGGCCTGACCCACCGTCAGTGTCCCCAAATCACATGATCATACACCCTTGTCCGACTTAGTTCCCAAATAACCCCAGGAGGAGGGATATGCCATCGGCGTTCATACAGCGACCTCCAGGCCAGGAAGGCCAAGTATTCAGCTCAAGGCCTCAGAGCTTAAAGCAATGGGACTTGTAGGGATCAGGTTCGGCTTGCTCTAGGCCCATCCTTATACAAGCAGCATCTTTCTCTCTGCCTGCCTCCTGGATGGCCTCTGGGCTGAAGCTGGTCTGGTTGGGCCAGCAGGGGTTATACAATCCTCCCCACTTCCTGTCTCCTCCTCCCTTATCCTCAGCCAGACACTTGCCTAAGGTGGCAGCTATGGGCAAGACCAGACAGGGTGATCAGGCAAGATCCCAGTCCTAGCCCCTACCTTTAGAGGATCCTGCCATGTCTGTGCTACCCCTGAGACATCCTTGGTAGACTGGGGCACCAAACTGTTCAGCAAGAGTTGGGGCAGGCCTTTCAAGCAAAGAGTAGGCAGCTCCCTGCCTAGTCCTGCTGCCCCAAGGCGGGTACATGAGGCCCGCAGAAGGAAAGGGCTGTCAGACAGGCAGTACCACATCCCTCTATGGTTCACTGGAGGGGCAGTTGTGACTGGTTTTTAGGTGTCACCAGGAAATGTCTTTCTTGGGGCAGCCACCCATACCTGAGACCTGGGTGGCTCCCTAGGTCTCACCGGCCCTCCTTCAAAGCCAAAGAGAAGGGCCCAGGCTCCCTCTCAGAGACGCAGTAGCAGCCTGGCCCTACCCCAGAGCCTCTTTTGCTGGGAGGGAGGGGCCTGGTGTCTCCCAGGGCACCTGTGGATCCTGCCCAGATGATGGTGATGATGGAGTCACCTGCCTCTGTTGGGTGCTCAGCATGATCCAGGAGTGACGGTTTCATGTGGGGCAAGTTCCCCGCAGGATTATACATTGTCACAGCAAATCGGGCACTCTCACCTCCTCCCATGTCACGGATGAGGTAATGGAGGTCCCCAGGGGTTGAGTAGCTTCCCAGGGTCACACAGCTAGCCAGGGGCAGAGCTGGGAGTGAGGACAGGAAGCAGTTGCCTACTCCAAGGACATGGGGACCCGGTGTTGGTACAGAAAGTGGGTACCTGGGTGGCCCCCTCCCCCCCATTTCCCAAAGCAGGGATGCTCATTGCTGGGTGCCTGTACCCAGCGTGTACCTGCTCCCCATATAAACTGGGCTCTCCCGCACCCAGTTAGGAAACTGCCCTGGGAACTGCGGACTGCCAGGACCAGCCCTGGGACCTTGGACACCTCACTTAACCTCTCTGGGCCTCATTTCCACACCCTATCTCTGGGGATTTGGGGCCCATTAAATGAGTTAATAAGTGTAAAATGCCTCAAGCAGAGCCTGCTCTGTGGTGGGTGCTGGGACAGCTCACCCTTGGGCCTCCACCTCCTGCGAGTGCCCGATTGCTCCCATGCTCTCTGTAGCCAGCCGCCTTGGGGCGTGCGCGCACACACACATACACGCACGCGTGCACGCACATGTACACACACACACACACACACTTGCACTCACGAAGGCTAAGGGCGCGGTCAGGACCCTCCCTGCTTTGTCACGAGGGGGCGCTGCTTCCCTGCTCCTGCTGGGAGGGGAAAGGCAGCCCACTGGGCCCTGCAGGGAGGCGGGCCATCAGGCCTGTGGGCAGTGACTTCACAGCTCAAGCCGGGTGTTTGTGGCCTAGGAGGCTGCCTGTCACCACATGGGGGCCCATGGAGCCCTGCTTTCACGGGTGAAATGTGGTACCTCCCAAATGCTGAGCATCAAGAAGACGTGGTTTTGAGCCTCACTTTCCAGTTGGGCCCCCAAGCTGACCCCCTCACAAGGGTCATTGGGAAGATCCCAGGCATTAATGGGTGTGAGAAAAACCAAGCACACACATCCTGGGCCCCTAAGTCTCTGCTTCCTTATATGTCATGGGGCACTGATGCCTCCTCGCCAGCCAGCCTCTTTGGGACCCCATCTCACCTTTCGAACCACTCCGGAGGTGATGGCAATGTTCTCTGCCTCCTCCACCGTCTTGATGGCCACCGTGTTGACACTGGTGACCACGGCTTCGCTCACAGCATTGGCCTGCTCCTTGGTCTTCTCAGCCACTGCAAGAGGACTCTGGCTAGCCTTGGTCCTCCTGCCCCCTGCCCCCATGGGCCTGGCCTGCCCAAGTCAGGCTGAGCAGCCCCTTTCTCAGAGTGCTCAAAACTCTGGCTCCACTAGAAGCCCCAGGCTGCCCCTTTCTCTGACTCCGGGGAGCCCTGATGCCGATGGAGAAATCAGGAGGCCCACCCTGGGTCTAGCCTCAGGGTCTTTAGGGCTCTGAGTCCACGTACAGCTTGGGCTCCCCGTTGGGTGTTAAGGAGGACTCTGGGCTTGGAGCTTTAGCAGCATGTTGCAGTCCCTGGAGGTCCCATCCCCCATGTCCCCTGGTCCTGGGCTCCTCACCTGAGGTCACGCTCTGCACAACATTCTCCTTGGTCTTAGCTCCTGTGGAGGAAATGGAGGCATCAGCCTACTCCTCCTGGTGTTGCAGGGGTGGGGGTGGTGGGGGGGTTGGTGAGAGCAAATACAAAACAGCTGGACAAGCCGTGGGGTCAGCAGGGGGTTAGGATGGTGTCGGGGGCCAGTAGTCCCTTCAAAGGCTGCTTCCGGCTGTGTCTGAAGGAAGGGAATGGATGGGAAGTGGACAGGACAGGGCTGAGAGAGATCATAGGGTCCAGACCGAGTGGGTGTGGCTGGGGCCTTGGAAGCAGCAACAGGACAGAGCTGAGTCACCGGCCTCTGAGGGGCTGAGGGGGGTGGGGCTGCACAGGATACTGGGGCTCGGGCTCCTCTCCCCTGCCCCCCCCGCAACAGGGTGGGGATCTGGGATATGGCTGATGAGTACCTGCCCTCTCATCCCACAGAGGCTGCAGGCTCAGCATGGCTTCTCATCTGAGTCCAGGGGTGCAGGTACTGGGCTGGGGGACACTGGGTTGCATCTGTGCACGTGCACATGTGTGTATGTGCACAAACAGGTGTGTCTGAGGGCTGAGTGCCCTCTTGCTGTCTGCCCCAGACACGCTGGGGTCCTGAGGAGGTCAAAGCACATAATGGGGGGGTTGGGGGGTGATGTATGGGAGGATGGTGTGCTCCAGGGCCTGGAGACCCTGAATCAACAGCCAGGTCCTTACCCCACCCAAAATGCCTCCCTGGAGCTGGGGAATAAGGTTGGCCCCCGGAAACTGGGCATCCCTGCCTCCTGTCTCCCAGCTGCTGCACCCTGCCACGCCCTGCTTAGCCCACACTCACCCACATACATGACCCCCTCCTTGGTCTTCTCGGCCGCTTCCGTCACCCCCTGCTTGGTCTTCTCTACGGCGCCCACCACACCCTCCTTAGCGATGGAGAAGCCCTTCTTGAAGACGTCCATGGTGGTGGGCAGGGCAGGGAGGTTGATTCTTGCAGAGAGCTGTGGCTGGGGCTGGCGAGAATGCTGCTGCAGCCGCCGTCCCCGCCGCCTCTTATTGACGCCCATGAAATATTGATGATGCGGCGGCTGGCTGCTGGGAGCTCGGCCAGCGGGGCGGGGAGGGGGGAGGAGGGGGCCCGCCCTCACCTTCCCCCAGGGCGGGGCAGCGGGGTCCTGCTCTCCCCGAGCCCAGTTGCTCAGCCCTCTCCTCCTGCCCCTTGCCCTCCGGGGAGGGGGCCTGCAGGGGACTGGACTCGTCCTTATCCATCACTGCCCCTTATTCATCCACTGCCCTGTCCACCCGCAGTGGCCACCGTGGCTCTCGGGTCCGGGGCTATTGTGTTTGATCCATCTGGGACAGAAGGGGTCAGGCAGGGGAGGTGTCTTTGCTACCAGCGTCCCAGGTAGGGCAGGGGTCAGAGCCACACAGGCTTGTCAGGCAGCAGTGGCCAACCTCCCAGACCAGCCTGGGCTGCCCGGTGACTCACCAGCCCCAGGGATGCCCCCATCCCCGGGCTCCAGCAAGGGCAGCCGGGGAGCTGGGTCAGAGGAGCACACAAGGGTTCCCCAGTGTCCCAGGGACCCTAGGACAGCTCCTTTCTCTCTCTGAGTCTCCCCCCACCTGCTGTCTCCCACAGCCCCAGAGTGAAAGGTGCTAAGTCGGCATGCAGTGCCCCACGCTTCCTGGCCACCAGCACGGATGGTCAGCAGGTTCCCTGAGACTAACCCGACCACTTCCTGCAGCCTCACTTCCACGCTGGGGCTCTTCTAGCTCCCACGGGGTTGTGTGTGGTGGGGCTGCCTCCCTGCGTGTCCCACACCTCCAGTGTCCCTGACCTAAGTCCTTTTGAGGCACAGGAACCAGCCTGAGTTGGCTGCCTCTGTGGGGGACGGTGGGGGGGGGTGGCCGGACGAGGCTCACCCGGTGGGCCGGCCCAGGCCACTTCCTCTCTTTGTTGTCCCTGTGCTCTTTTCCTTCTGAGACTTAACTTGAAGACGACGTCACCCTCACCAGCAGTCTGTGGAGGCACTTGCTGCGGCTCAGCCTGCCCCACTGCCAAGATGATCCTGACACTGCTGCTTGGCCTCGGGGGATCTCTGGGCTGGGGGCTGCTGGCGGCCTCGGCCCAGGCCCCAGGTAGTGGGTTCTCGGATCCACACAATCCAAGGCCACCTGGGGTCTGGGGGGCAGAGGCTGAGGACACCGGCAGGGATCCCAGCAGACGGTAAGGAGGACCTCCACCTTGGGGGAAGTCATGTACAGGATCTGAGTCCCAGCTCAGCCAGAACAGGGTCTCTCGGGACCTCAGTCACCCATCTGTGACATGACCTCATTGTCTACCTGCTGCGCCAGGAGTGAGGCTGAATGAGGTGCCCAGTGCCAGGCCCTCTTCAAAAGGCCACTGCCAGGCAGCCCGGACTGGGCACCGCAGGATGTTTTCTGCCTGGGCCGTGGCAGGGACTGGACCTGGAGGTTGGGCAGGAGCATTTCTTGCCATCAACCACTTAGTTGGGGTGATGAGGGGCATTAGTTCCAGAAGTTTTCAGTTGGCCTGGCACTGGCTCCTGTTCTTTGAAGTAAGTAAACTCTTGACAGTTGAGCCTAGGTGAGGCTGGCCTGGCATAAGTCACAGGAGACAGATGCTCCGGGGACTAGATTTTTATCTGAGTATCCCAGGACTGGTGTGGGTCCTCAGGCTGGCCCTGAAGGACAGGCAGTGAGCAGACAGGGTGCTCTGCTCTATTTCCAGAACAAGGAGGAGGCCATGGCATCCGGGGAGCTCTGCTTCAGTGCCCCTCTGGAAATGGGTAGGATGGTCTTGCGACCAAACCAGGATACCATTTTCCAGCTTTGTATTTCTCCAAGCCTGGGGCCCCCTGCCGATAAGATGCTAGGCCTGCGGGTTCCTCCTCCAGGCCCTCCACGGTCAAGAGCAGCAGGTCCTTTACTGGGTCAGAGTCCTCTCGCCAAGTGTTAGCTCAGCGAATCCTCCCAACAGTTGCAGAGGCTCAGAGAGACTAAGCCACTGCCGCAAGATCACACAGCTAAGGAGATCTAGAACCAAGATCTAAGTCTGAGACAGAGCTCATGCTCTGGTCCCTGAGCCCTTAGAGGCAGCCCCAACCCCCAGATATGCCTCATATGCCTACGGAGCCCCCGACCACACACACACACACACACACACACACACACACACACACACCAGGCTTGGGGAGGGTGTTTATGTGGATCTGGAGGGTGAGAGAGGGCAACTTACACCCACGCAGAGTCTTCCATTCGGCTCTCTGAGATTCACCATCACGGTGGCTTGCAGAATGACTCTGCCTGGGACAGTTCTATACAGCTCTGACACTTCAAGGTGAATGTTTGTTGGACACTTTCCCAAAAGCAGATTTGCCCATGGAGAGGAAAGAATAAGCAAGTGTAGGCCGAATCTCAGTGAGGTCTGACAAGCGGGGCAGGGGGCCCCATCTCTGCCCTGCCACCAGGCCTCCTCGGCTCGGGGTGGTGAGGGTGATTCTCAGTGGGGGACACCACCCACCCAACTCTGATTTCAGGTGCAAGAACCAAGCCTCCCTTCCCCAAAGCCACTAGCTCCATGCCCCTTTCTTTGGGCTGCCTGCTTCCTTTTGCTAAAAGGAGGCTCAGGGTTCCAGATGGATCAGAAGAAGGTAGGAGACATTCCTCTTTTTCCACACCCCCTTGGCTATGGGGAGGGACTCGTGGGCTGCCCCATGGAGCTCACACATCCATTCCCTGGGGGGGTCCCAGTGTGTGCAGAGCACATGCAGATGTACACACAAGGGAGCTCCAGCCCAGGAATGCCCAGGTCCCAGGGGAACCTAGGGGTTTCCAGCAGGCCTGCTAGGTCTCCTTCCCACAACCCAGAAGCTGTGGTCCCCACAGGCCCAGCTCAGGTTGTCAAGGCCTCCAGAGGGGCTGGTGTGAAAGGAAGGAAATTCTGCTCAGCTTCCTCGGGCTGATTGCTTCCTGTGCTCTGTGAAGGGAGAGGCGGAAATGCCACTCCAGCCTCCCTCCTGCAACAGGGGGAAGGGGAGGTGGGGCCCTGCAGCATCAGGGATAAGCCTCATGGACCCTCAGCCCCTGACTGCCAGAAAAAGGCCTCCCAGCCTGCATTTGGCCCACACACCTGTCTCTGGCAGGCCCTGTGAGGCCCTGGACATGGGCCCAGATGAGACTCTTTACAAGGAGAAGTTGGAACAGAACAATTTGGTGCCAGGTGCCTGGTCCCAGGGTGGAGGTGGGACCTGGCTGGTGCTTCCCATGGCTCTGGGACCCCCAGCAACATGTGTCTTTGGACTCCGTGGGGAGGAGGCTCTTTTGATGCTCCCTAGTTTTGGTGGGAGTGGGATGGAACAGAAGTCTGGGCTGTGGGCTCCTCTGAGCCAGCCCATGCTCCCCCTGCAGGACAGAGCCTGCAATGGGGACCAAGCTGAGCCCTGGGCAAGGTGCCCTGTCTTCACATTGTGGTGACAGCTCTCTTCACGCTGTGAGGCTCAGAGGGATGGGGACAGCACCCAGCTCCTAAGTGACAGGTCAGAGCATCCACTGGGCTGCAAATCTCAGGTGCCTGCTGGCCTGTCTCCCCCGAGATGGGTGGTAGTTGTAGGAGAGGGAGCTCCCGGCCGTCTATCGGCCCTGCCCACCAGCATCAGCTTCTTCTGGCCCACCTGCCAGCAATGCCCGTGATTTGTTGCAGCTGAGCGCTCCTGGCCCAGAGGAGTTACGCACATGGCTGGAGGTCACTCAGGAGCCGAGTGGAACCCAGGCCACAGGTCACGACCATGGCAGCACTTCCTGCACCTGCTCCCACTCTCAGAAGCACAGGGCCCTGAGCAAACTCAGGGAACTCCCACTCTGGACACTGAGTGGGCCTCGGGCTCCTCTGCCAAAATCCCTTTCCAGCTCAAAGACAAAGTCCTGCAAAATTCTCCCCTGTGGTGGTCATATTCAAGGCCGCATTCAAAGTCTCAGAAAGCAAGGATGCCAAGAACACGCTCTCCTTCCCCAGGAAGATGGAAGGGGCAGACAGAGGTGGGCCTTGTTGGCATTGAAGTGTCCCAGTGGACAGTGGCAGCAGCACATCCATAATTCAGGAGGCTCCAGCAAACAGCCCTTTCCCTGCTAGAGGCTGGCTCAGCCTCCCCCACAGCCCCTCCCTCAGTCCTAAGGGAGAGGCCAGAAGTGGGAATCTTCTCCACATTTCCAGGACTGGGGAGGGGGAAGGGCCTTGCTCAAGGTCACCCTGAAATCAGGAAGGGGAACAGGAGGGGAGGGGCCCAGGTTTCCGAGCTCCCATTAAAAGCTCCAAAGGAGTCAGCAGACACTCTCCTGACTGGGGTAAAGCCTCAGGTGGGGGCCATGTCAGAGGTCCAGGGCAGCCCAAACCCAGCTGGAGGATCCCCACACTCATTTCTAGGCTGGCCCCAGGAGAGGAGGGTGCAAAGAGCGCAGAGTGAGAACAATGGGTGCTTCGGCGAGCCGGGCTAGGGGTTCAGGCTCGGAGGGCCAGCAGTGCAGCTGCCAGGAGCTGGAGGAAACCAAAGCAAAGGTCAGGAATGTTCCCAGGGCTTCTGGGCCAGCGGCCTGTACTATGCCAAGGGGACACGGCTGCCAAGGGAGGGAGAGCATGGGCAGGGAGAACAGTTGGAGCCTGAGGTTTGGGCAGGTCAGGAGAGAAAGTTCCTGGGCAGGAAGGGTGGGCGGTACTGCTTCTGGTTCCAGGAGCTCGAGGTGGAAAGTCCCAGTCACTGCCTGGCAGGCTGGACCAGACCCAGCTCTCCTGGGCACAGGGCTTCTGTACCCTCCGCAGCAGTTCAGAGGGTGAGCAATGAACAGAACTTTGCTTTGAGTGGGTGTTTCTCAATGTCGGCACTACTGGCATTTGGAACTGGCTAATTCTTGGCCGTGGGGGTGCCAGGCCATGCTGTGTGCAAGGTGTTTGGCGGCTTCCTTGGTCTCTGCCCACTAGATGCCAAGTTCACGGGCGTCTTCCCCATGGAGGAAGTCCATTTGCCTTCCCACCCTGAGAACCACCAGTTTAGAGAAACACTTTTCCCCAGGCCTGAGACCATGTTCCAGCATTTTCATGGGGCCCAGGGTGGAGGTGCCGGAGTTTCTGGTTCTGGACCAGTTTATGCAGGTGGTTGTCTCACCCGTGGTCCCTAAACTCTGGGCCCAGCACTTTCACCGTCACTCTTTGTGTGTTGAGCGAACATTCTTTGCCTAAAATCAGAGCCAACTCCATGGGCATGTGACTTGAGCGGTCACACAGGGCGCGCCCACAGAAGGGCCCCACACTTGGTTTAATCTCTATTGTTGTCCTGCATTTTCATTTTGCACTGGACACTACGAATTAGGTAGTCAGTCTCGTGTAAAATATTTACTCTCTAGCCCCTTACGGAAAAACTGTGCCGACCCTCTAGGTTAGAGTCAAACCCTCTGCCTTGTTGGCTGAGACAGTCAGAAGCCCCTTCGCCCACTGGTCCCCAAAGGCAATGACTTTTAACTCTTTAGGTGAATCTTTTGGCATTTACCTCCGCGTCTCTAACATGTTTATATTGCTGCTTCTTGGGAAGTAGCATTATCCAAAGATAATTCAGCTCTCATTCCCACTTCATACCCCAATCCCAGCACACATGCACAGGCATGCAAGAAGGTGTGCACGAGCATACATGTGCACACATATGCACTACCCCTCCGTCATCCTCCCATATTATCATTTTGAGTATTTACATTTATACGACTACGTATGCTACTCAAAGTGGAGACTTGAAAAAAACTATGAATCCTTCCCCTTGCCTCCCCCACCCCCCGCCCACATTTCATATTTTTGGTCTTCCCTGGAAAACAACTGTGTTCATTTTCTTTGTTCCCCGTGTCTCTGTCACTACTCAATCACGAATTCTTGGCCACTTGTCCACACCTGCTCTCCCCTTTTATCCATGTCAGGTGCTTGACCACCTGTATCTTCTCAGCAATACTGCTCTCAGAGTTCCAGCTATGCTCCAGTTTGGACACTGGCCCCACACCCACTGCCCATCACTGTACTGGGCTCTCCCTCTCGAATCCCCCCTGGAACTCCTCCTGCCTCCTGAGGCTGTGCTTTCCTCGTTCTTGGTTCTCTGGCTCATGTTGGTGGAGGACCTCTGGCATGATGGTGCTCTGTCCTGGGCTGTGACTTAGGATGACCCACAGAGCTTGAAAATGCTGATGCCCTGGCCACAGTCCCAGAGACGCTTGCTTCACTGACCTGGAGTGGAGCCCAGAGGCTCTTCTTTATAAAGTGCTACACAGTGGTTTTGATGAGAAGATTTGATGGCAAGATTGCCAACCACTGTTCAAGTAGTTTCCTGATGAGGGGGCCGAGGGTGGGCAAGGTTTTGAAACCCGATTTATTGAAAATATCTTTATTCTGTGCTCTTCACTTTGATCGATAGTTAGGCTGGGTATAGGAATCTAAATTGGAAATATTTTCCTCTATTTTTTTTCTCTATTTTTTTTAAAGGTTTAGTTTATTTATTTGAGAAAGAGAGAGTGTGTGTGTGAGCCAGGGGAGGGGCAGAGCGAGAGGGAGAGGGACCAGCAGACTCCATGCAGAGCATGGAGCCCAATGCAGGGCTTGATCTCATGCTGAGATCATGACCTGAGCTGAAACCAAGAGTCAGACTCTTGGTTTAACTGAGTTAACTGACTTAGCCATCCAGGTGCCCATTCCATATTTTGAAGGCAGTTCTCCACTGTGTCCTAGTTTCCAGTGTTCCTATTGAGGGGTTCAAGGCCATTCTAAGTGCTGATGTGTGTATGTATGTGTCTTGATTTTTCTCTCTAGAAATTATAGAATTATCTTCATTTCCAGGGTTCCAAAATTTTATGATGACCTTGAGTTTATTTTCATATTATGGGCCCTTTGAATCTGAAGGTTCAAGCCCTTCACTTCTGTAATATTTGCTTGATATATATTTTTTTTAAATCAATGATTTCCTTGCTCTGTTCTCTTTCTGGAACTCCTATTGTTTGGATGTTGGATTTCCAGGATCTGTTTTTCTGATCTTTCCCCTCCAGGTTTCTCTATCTCTCTTTGCTCTTTTAGGAAAATTTCTTTAATTTCGCCCTCTAACATTTCTATTAAATCCCTTTTGCATTTCTACTGTTATAGTTTTAATTTCCAAGGGTCCTTTTTGTTCTCTGAATGTTCTATTTTTAAAATAGCTTCCTGTTCTTTCTTGGATGCAGTAACTTCTCTTATAGATCTGGGGTTATTAATACAAATTTGAGGGACTTCTCTGCATAATGTTGGTTTTGTCCAAGTTGATTTTTTTTTCCCCAATTGCTTGTTTTTTGACCTCCTTCTTTTGTACTACAGATTTTTCTCAGGAGTCATCTTGGACATCTGCCCACTTGAGAGTAGACAGACTAAGAAGCTGGTTGGAAGCTGGGTGTGCGGATGGAGCTTTCTGACATGTTTTTTCATAACATGAAAATATGCTGGGCTATTTTACTGGGGGAGCCCCTAATGTTATTGTTTTTTAGGTCTTTCTTCTTGAGTGGGGTCGTTCTCCTGATGAGTTTTTTCAGTCTGCTGCCAAGAGGGTAAAAGCTGGTCATCAGGCTTTTAGGAGCCAAGTAGGAAATCAGGTTGGGGGGAGGGGGGGCTCAGCTTTCAAAATAGATATGGTCACTCAATCTCCCTCAGTCCTTCCCCCGCCCTACCCCATCCCTGTGTGCCTGATGGCCCCAGGAAAGAGACCAGCTCCAGAGAATAAAATCCCAGCCCAATAGCCACTCCATCTCCAATGCCCCTGAACATGGCCTCCTAATACCTGACAAGTGTGGCCATTCCTCTCCACACCCACCACCATCACCCATGGAACCTGCCAGCATCTTCCATCTAGATCCCTGACACAGTCACCTATACCTTGCCACTTCTTGTCCTTTCTGTAGCCAAGAACCAGGGTGGCTCTGTCATGTCACTTCCCTGCTCAAACCCCCTCCCCCACAACTTTCCCTGCTTTCAGGACACGGTCCAGCTCCTCGTCTGGCATCAAGCATCCACAGCCTGGCTTATCCTTACCTCTGTACCCCCTTCCCTAACCCAATGCCTGCATTTCAGTGGGCCATACACCTCCATCACAGCTCCTGGCACCAAATTATCACCTCCTTCTGAAAGTCTCCCCAGGTCCTAGCACCTTCCACACCCTCTGAGATGGCCTGCTTTTCCTGGGGACCCTGGAGGGAAGATCTGTTCCTCCATATCGGCCCTGAGTGCTGCTGAGCGTTAGCCCGGCACCCAGCACCCAAGAGATGCTGAGCCAAGCTGAGCCATGGAGGTCACTGCCACTTGCAACTCTGGAGAGCTCCGTTCTCAGAGCCAATTACCTGGCGAAGGACCCTCTGACCTATTCTGCTGAGCCCATCAAGCCTGCCACTGGACCAGCGAGCTGGGGCTATGCCAGCCATGAGCACCCCTGCTCCTGGGGATTTCTGCAACCACATACGCGGGTACAGGGCAGAGGTGGGAGAGGCTACCTCTCAGGTGTTCAGGATGCTGGCTGTGATCCCCAAACCACCCTGTAGGACCTTTACCAGAGAAGGGACTTCTCAGCTTGGCTGCTTTCTTCCACACTGCTGGGAATCCCATTTCCATAATGGCCATAATGGGAAGTGGCCAGGGAGCAGGTGCCGTCCCCGCAGCCTGGTCTGTGGTGAGGAAAGGCGTGAGTGGTGATGGGGCAGGCCAGCAGTGTTCGGTGAGACTTGTCAGGACCCAGACCCTGGACATTCATCCACTCACCTGGAGGAGGGTGTTATGATCTCCATCTGAGCAATGGGGAAGGGGGCCTCCCTAGCCTCATGCAAGATCACAGAGCCAGAGTGTGAAAGATTCGAACCCAGGACCCTCCAGCCCCGGCAGCACTATCTTGCTTTCCTGGCACTGAGAGGAACAGTGAGAGCCTTTCCTGGCTCTGTGGGTGATTTTGTGTGTGATTTTCAGGGTGCTCCTCAGCCTCTCTGGGCTGATCCCTGTTTGAGGGGCTTCGTGGAAGGCAGTGGAGCAGGAGTCCTTGCAGACGGTTTTGTGGAGCTCTAGTCCTGGAGTCAGGGATGAATAATGCAGAGTGCTCCCCTCTCAGGCTAATGGATTCCAGAATCCCCGGCAATGGGTGGGGCAGAGAGGCGGGAGTGGGGGGAAGGAGGGGGCCGCACACAGCTGACCTCCAGGAAGGGTCCTATGGGACTTGGGTGTGGCTCAGCAGCCCTCTCCTCTGGCTTGTTCTTCCAGGAACTGGTGCCCTTACCAGAAGTCCCGGCTGGTCACCTTTGTAGCTGCTTGCAAAACAGAGAAATTCCTTGTCCACTCACAGCAGCCATGCCCACAGGGGACTCCGGACTGCCAGAAGGTCAAAGTCATGTGAGTGAGGGCAGGATGGGGCAAGGCGGACCATCCAACGGAGGCCGATGCTGGCTCACTCTGGAGTCACTGAGGTGGCCCCTTTCTCCCCAGGTATCATGTGGCACACAAGCCAGTCTACCAGGTCAAGCAGAAGGTGCTAGCCTCCGTGGCCTGGAGGTGCTGCCCAGGCTTTGCAGGCCCTGACTGCCAGCATCATGGTAGGGCTCTCTGGGGCTCCCTCCCCTCCAACCTCTGACCCCAGAGGTCAGGCCATTCCTCTGACCTGGGGGGTCAACATCTGTTGCCTCCTCTCCTCAGATCCCACGGCAATCCCTGAGCCTGAAGATCTAGGTGATGGCCTCCAGGAACCTTGGGATGGACCAGTCGGCTCTGAACCTGGTATGCTGCTTCCCCAGAAGGTGCGGGAAGGGCAAGCAGGCAGAAAGAACCCAGGTGCCCAGGTCCCTTCTCCTCTGTTAGGGTGGTGCCATTTCAGGAAAATTCTGTGCCCAGAATCAGCAGGGGCCCTTCTGTGGCTCTGTATCAGCCTACTCCCACACCAAGGAGGCAAGAGTCACAGGGCCCTCCATTACCTGCTGGCTAAGCACACACACCATTTTCCTTGACTCCATTTTCTGGGAAGGACAGCTTCATCTCGCATCTTCCCTGCTCCTTAAATGGCACAAGATCTCATGGCCTGGAAGAAGGTTTCCCACATGCATCCTACCAATGTCAGGAAGTCATACTACCCTTGGTCTAGAGTCAGCACAGAACCACTAAGAGAACCATTTGGGAGGGCTTTCAAGGCTGGGTCACATCTGGGAAGGTGAATGAGTTTCATCACGTGGTGAACTCCTACCTTTTGACAAGGGCTGCCTCAAATGATGTTGAGAGGCCAAGTCCACACAACCGAGGAGGAAAGTGTGCCATGACTGATAAGTCATGTCTGCTGTAAGTGCTAGATTGAGTGTGAGGACTCATGTGCCATGCATTTCCCCTTCCCGAGCTAAAGGATGCTAAGCTCCTGCTCAGAGGACATCAGCACACACCTCCCTGATATTTCCAACTGAACCTGGGAATTTCTTTCTCTGTACCTCCTGATCTGCCCAGCCCCGGGAAGTTAGACCTCAACTCGTATCTCTCATGTGTCTTCAGGCCAGCCGGCTGCAGAGCTCAGCAGCACCATGGAGCGGCAGGAACATCTGCTGGGAGATATCCAGAATGACATTCATCAGGTGGAAGACGGCCTTTCAGGTCTGTGGAAGGCCCTGGCAAGCAACCTCACAGCTGCCACGATTGAGGCAAATCAGACAGAGCCTGGTGAGTGGCAGGTTCCAGGAAGAGCCTGCTTATATCCGAGGGGATGAGAGGAAGGCCCAAATCTCAGAGGGCTGCCCCCATCCCACCACCCAGTCCTTGCCCAGGGAGGGGTGTCTGTTCCTGCAGAGTTTATGTAAGAGCGTGTCTCTGTTGCAGAGGTGCCTGGCGGATCCTTGGAGCAAGTGCTACTGCCCCACCTGAACACCTTCCTGCAGGAGCATTTCAGCCCTATTTGGAGGAGCCTTAATCAAAGCCTGCAGGGCCTCTCCCAAGCCATAAGAAACCTGTCTCTTGATGTGGAGGCCAACCAACAGGCCATCAAGGGGGTCCGGGAGAGCACAGTGGCCAGGGCTGACTTCCAGGAGCTGGGTACCAAATTCGAGAGCAAGGTCCAGGAGAACGCCCAGAAAGTGGGGCAGCTGCGGCAGGTCGTGGAGGAACGCATGCACGCCCAGCACCTCTCCCTGCAGCAGTCCCTCTCTGAGGTCGAGGCAGATGTGGACGCCAAGCTGAAGAGGTGCCTTAAGGCCCCAGAGCCCCCACGGGCCAACGGCAGCCTGGTCCCAGCAGCAGCAGGGGCAGGGGCCAGGCCAGAGCCCGAGAGCCTGCAGGCCAGGCTGGGCCAGCTGCAGAGGAACCTGTCGGCGCTGCACGGGGCAGCCAGTCGCAGAGAGGAGGAGTTACAGAGCACCCTGGCCGACATCAGGGCCACCCTGGCGCAGCACGTGGATGAGATCAAGGAGCTGTACTCGGAGTCTGATGAGACCTTCGATCAGATCAGCAAGGTGGAGCAGCAGCTGGAGGAGCTGCAGGTGAACCACACGGCGCTGCGCGAGTTGCGAGTGATCCTGATGGAGAAGTCGCTGATCATGGAGGAGAACAAGGAGGAGATCGAGCGGCAGCTCCTGGAGCTCAACCTCACCCTCCAGCACCTGCAGGGCGGCCACGCCGACCTCATCAAGTACGTCAAGGACTGCAACTGCCAGAAGCTCTACTTCGACCTGGACGTTATCCGCGAGGGCCAGCGGGA
Organism: Mellivora capensis; assembly: GCA_004024625.1. Lineage (NCBI taxonomy): Eukaryota > Metazoa > Chordata > Mammalia > Carnivora > Mustelidae > Mellivora > Mellivora capensis. The sequence goes on from PISX010009276.1 coordinate 27,187, forward strand.
CACCACGCGCGCCCTGGAGGAGGCGCAGGTGAGCCTGGACGAGCGGCACGAGCGCGACGACTCGTCGCTGCAGGCCCTGAGCGGCACTGTGGCCGCGCTGTCGCAGGCGGTGGACACGCAGCGGGCGGAGGGCGAGCTGGCGCGGGCGGACGGGGCGAGGCTGCGGAGCCAGATGCGGGCGCTGGCCGGCGAGGTCAGTACGCTGCGGACGGCGCACGAGGAGATGCGGGCCGAGGTGGGCCAGCTGCACAGCTACTTCAAGGCCCTGCTGGACGACGCGCTGCGTCACGAGGCCGTACTGGCCTCCCTTTTCGGGGAGGAGGTGATGGAGCAGATGGCGGAGGAGGCGCCCGACCCGCTGCCTCTGAGCTATGAGCAGATCCGCGCCAGCCTGCTGGACGCAGCCACCGGGCTACAGGAGCAGGCGCTTGCCTGGGACGCGCTGGCCGCGCGGGTGGCGGCCCTGGAGCGGGCGGCGGGGGCCGGCGGGCCCACCGCGGCGGGGCTGGCGCGGGAGCTGGAGCGCCTGGACTCCGACCTGCGGCGGATGGGCCGGTGCTGCGAGGCTTCGGGGGCCTCCTCCCTCAACAGCTCCCTCGAGGGCCTCCACGAGGCACTGGCCACCGCCCAGCGCGACTGGGAGCAGCACCGGCGCCTCTTCCACGGCCTCTTTGGAAACTTCCAAGGGCTTGTGGCTGCCAACATCAGCCTGGACCTGGGGAAGCTGCAGACCATGCTGAGCAGGAAAGGGAAGAAGCAGAAGGGTTTGGAAGCTCCCCGGAGAAGGGACAGGAAGCAAGCTGAGACGTGGGCGGATGAGCCTGTCCAGGGGTCGGTGCTTGGGGAGGCAGGTGAGTTCCCCAGCGGAGGCGGGTGGGTAGGGGTGGGGGGGCGGCTGGGTGAGTCTGGGAGGACAGGGCTGTTTGCAAGCAGCTCTTCCCCTCCAAGAAGGCGAGGTGAAAGAGAATGGGGTGACCATGGGTCAGGACTACTCGGGCCCAGCTTTGCTCTGACCCCCTTTCCTTATCCCTTGCTTATACCTGAAGTATAAGCAAATGTCAGTGAGCAGGCAGAGGCCCCCCATGAGATGTTTGAGGCTCGGGACACACCCCTGCCGCCAGTGCGCCTGCAGAGCCCACGGAGGAAAGCCTCCCTTTCCTGCAGGCCGCAGCTTGCAGTCCCTCTCAGCTCCTCCTCTCCACCCTACTTCACCCCGTGTGTCTTTACTCTGCTCCCCTGTATACAGTATGTGAACGGGGGCTGGTGTCATCGGCCATGGGGAGGACCCCGCAAGAGGGGAATCCAGGGGAAGACCTTGGGCCCTGAAGGGAGCTCGTTGGGCTGACATAGTTGACCCCTCTCGCTGCCCCATGCCAGGTGCCCTGCAGTGCCTGTCTTGGGCTTTGCCGTGTTGAGTCGTCTTCACATGAGAGAACCACTACCTCCATCAAAGGGTTGTTATGAAGACGAACAGACACATTTACCAAGTACCTGACATAAGGTCTGACATTTAGTAGAAACCAGTCAGTGCTTTCCCGTTTCCCCAGCATTTTCAGGGCCGAGTCTCTGTCTGTCTGCACTAACTCTTCCATCTTTTGTCCTTCTGCGAGTGATGCAAGGCCCCAACTGCCTGATGGTTTAGGTATTTGAGTGTACCACTGCAGTGTTTTATTCTTTTAAAAAAAATTAAAATTCCCGCTGATTTGTCTTTTAGAAGGGCCATAGGTCTTGAATTTGTGCCCTGCAGGGTGGCGCACTCTCAGTTTACCTGCTAGCAAATCAGTGAAGCGCCGCGCTTGAGCCTTCTGAGGGGCCGGTGGGCTGGGGCTGGTAGGGTCTGCCTTGAAAGCCGGGCTTGGAGCTGCGGGAAGGCGGGAGGCAACGGGTGGAGAGAGAGCCAAGTACCGGCAGAGGGCGGCTGGGCGGGCATCCCTTGGGCTGGGCGAGCGCCCCACCTCCTGGCTGCTGGGAGAACTGCAGAGCCAGCCGCCGGCCTTGGACAGGACACACTCTTACTACAAATGGGAAAGCTATTCAACACTCCAGTTCACAGGAAAATCTTCCAGAACTAAAGAAGAGCAGAATGTTGACACTCACAAGTCTATTTCTAGACCAGGATCCAAAGAGCTGGGGCTCTAGGTGGGATTAAGGCACAAACCACAATGCAAATTGCCCCTCCTTTAGGTCTTGCTTGGTTTTATCCCCTAAGAAATGGGGAGTTTGGTCTCAACCAAGGGGCACAGAGAGAGAGAGAGATACAGAGAGACACACAGAGAGTTGAGGGAGCACATGTGGAACATGACCTCATCAGTGCCAAGGCCAGTGTCATGGGCAGAACCTCCCTGGGACTCACCCTTCCCATTTCCTAGCTCTGTCCCACCCCTCCACCCCCACCCTGGGAGTCATGGCCAGGCGCGGGGTTGGCTCCTTCCTCACTGTACACTCGCCATCTACATGGAAAGGCTCAGTCTGCCTCCATGCTTCCTGGCGGGCCCCCCACCTGTGTTCTCTTGGTCTTGCTTGTCCTCCTATGGCTGGCTAAAATGCTTCTGTATGTGGGAAGACCACCAGAAACCAGGAGGTCCAAGGACAGTTCCCAGTGTGGTCATTTATTATGAGCAAGCTTTCCCTTTCTGGGTTGGTTTCTCCATCCGTAACCCCAGGACTCTGTGCAACAGTTTGAAAGCATTAAGATGACCAGCTTGAAGAGTCTTCCTGTCTGGGCCCACCTGCTCTCCTCCCTCTAAGGTCCTGTGCCAGACATCCAGTAGGAAGGATCCTTGGGTGTTCTTTCATTCTCTCGCCAGCTTTAGCATTATTACCTGGAGGATAGGTAGTATCTTCTCTCTTGCCCTTGAGTAGCTTAAGATCCCTAGTAGGTGGCAGGAGTGTGGGAGTCAGAGACCTGGGTTCCTGCCCCACCTTGCCATTGGCAAGCCACACAGCTTTGGATGAGTTAAGCACTCAAGAGTCAAGGTTTCCTCAGAGGAGGGGCACTTACCTCCTAGGATGTTGGCAGGAAAAGGGAACAAATGAGAAAGTGCTTTTGAAAAATGTACACTCTTAAAAAAAAATGTACACTCTTAGAGATGACAGATTTGTATCTCCCTTCCTCTCAGTGGCCCGGGGATTGTGGGCCAGTTGGCTCCCACCCTCTGAGGCTGCTATCAGGAACACGTAGGTTATCTGGAAATAGTGACCTATTCCTACTGTTCATATGGTATGAGAAAGGCAGATCTCAGGGTTTGATTTCCCATCCAGGGGAGTGAGAGACCGTCACTGAGCACTTTCCTCCTGCATTCCAGGCTCCCCTGTGGCCTTCTATGCCGGCTTTTCAGAGGGCACAGCCTCGCTGCAGACCGTGAAGTTCAATGCTACTTACATCAACATCGGCAGCAGCTACTTCCCTGAACATGGCTACTTCCGAGCCCCTGAGCGTGGAGTCTATCTGTTCGCGGTGAGCGTTGAATTTGGCCCAGGGCCAGGCACCGGGCAGCTGGTGTTCGGAGGTCACCATCAGACCCCTGTCAGTTCCACTGAGGAGCGGAGGGGTGGAAGCACGGCCATGACCTTCACTATGGCCGAGCTGCAGAAAGGTGAGAGAGTGTGGTTTGAGTTAACCCAGGGATCAATCATCAAGAGAAACCCACCGGGCACAGCATTCGGGGGATTCCTGATGTTCAAGACCTGAACGCCAGGCACAGCCCTGACCAGATGTCGTGGACTCGCCCAGCTCTCCTTGGCCTGGAGCTCTGGCCAGGGTTGGTCTGGAGACCATCCAGTTGGTCTAGTTCTTCCTGGAAAACTTCTGCAAAGACGATGCAGTATATGTGGCCTTCCTCTAGATGCCCTGAGTTTGGCTATTTCTTAATGACAAGAAGAACCGGAACGCTTCTGTCTGGGCAGGACCTGGCCCTGGGAAGCGTGAGCCTGAGCTTGCTGTGCCTTCTGACGCACTATGGCATCGTGCGTGCCAGATCCTCACCACACCCTGGGTCCTACAGCTTCTCTGGTGTGTTGCTCCTCCTGTGGTTGGAAACTTCAGACCTTTCTCCCACCTCTTCTCCCTAATCTTATTCTAGAAAAGTATTCCTCCCCGGAAGGAGTATGCTTAAAATGGAGGTGACATTTTGGATACTGTTGGAAACCAGTCTCTACCCACTCCAGGGCAGTAGGAGAAAACCGATCTATTTGGCCTCTCTTAGAAATAGGAACAAGGGCCTCGTTGAGTTAACCAAAGGAAGCAAAATTATATTTCCTTCAGTTTTGGCCCTTCCTTGAATTTATCTATAACTTAATTTCACTTATTTTTTTCCTTGCCTCCGCAAGACAAAGGCCAAGACATGCCAGACATGAACGAAAACGTGTACAGCCCTCAAATTTTTTACTTCCTCTCATTCGCTGATGACCATCCTTATTCTTTATTAGCATCTCTCACCAGGAAGGAGGCTGAGGGAGGAAGTGAAGGACAACTGTCAAGGTTTCCCTTGGTAATGGTCAGCTCCGGAATAAAGCAATGCCCTTCAAATCTCTGCCTGGTTTATTTATGGAATACAAAAGGATTTGGTAAAGGAGGTAGAAATATGGGACAAATGAAACTATTTGGGATAAATCATGACTCTTATGACTCCAGGCTGTATTTGACTTCACAGTTCCAGTAAGTTTTACACGACACATGCAGGGCCCCCACAGCAGGCAGTGGTGTGAATACTGGATTAGACAGCAACCCTTGGAGTTGCAACTGTTCCCTCCCAATATCAGCATAGGGTTTTCAAAGCATTACAGATCCTAGAACCAACAGGCTTGAGAAAGCAGCCATCTAGTTGTAAGGACATGTTTGTGTTTTGGTAGTTAGGTATCCAGTGTGTCAAACATCTCTTCTCCATTACAAAATCAGATTGCAGGGGCGCCTGGGCGGCTCAGTGGGTTAAAGCCTCTGCCTTCGGCTCAGGTCATGATCTCAGGGTCCTGGGATCAAGCCCCTCATTGGGCTCTCTGCTCAGCAGGGAGCCTGCTTCCCCTCTCTCTCTGCCTGCCTCTCTGCCTGCTTGTGATCTTTCTCTGTCAAATAAATAAATAAAATCTTAAAAAAAATGAGATTGGACTGGGTAGTGAAAAAGGACAGGAGTTGGTTGTCAGGGTTTACAAGGGTCTCAGCCCTTCTCCTTGTTTCCTAAGGGTCATTAATTCAAACAGTTGTCCTTCGGAATTTACTTACTACTCAGCTTTGTGTGCTCAATATGCTAAAACATTAGCATTAAGAGTGTGCCAGGCCACTCTGCTGCTGACAGGAAATCACCGAGTCTTGAACTTTTTCCTTCTGTAGTATGAGATGGCTAGTCTAATAGCTTTCACTAAGTATCTTGGGGTTTTATGGTCTTGACCACATGTTTGACTCTGGCCTTCCTGCCCTTCCCTTTAGCCAGGGCCTCTTGCCCAGTGCAGCTCTCAGTTGCTGAGACTGATGCCAACCCAAGCCACCATGTATCGGAGCCATTCCATACCGAAGCTGGTAGCCTGTTGCCCTTGTTGCAAGAAAAACCTTGCTGCATCTTCCTTCTGCTCTATCTCGCTCTTACTGGTCAAGCTGTATGAGGGTGGTGTGATCTTCCCATGTACGATTTTCATTCAGAATGGATTGCACGTAATAAGCAGAGTGCATTGGTCTCCATTTGGGGCACACGCCCTCCCCTCGCTCATGGGGCCGGTGCTCTTAAGAGGGTTATAAATGCAAGAGCCAACTGGTAAACTCTGCCAGCAGCATCGATGAGTCGCTCCAGAAGTTTCTGGGATGAGCGCGAGAGAAACAATGGTTCTTTTAAATAGGAGGCTTTCTATTCAACAAAACCAATTTCACAAAACCTTAATATCCAGTTTAAGTGCAAATTTCCTGTTTAAACACTTCTATAACGAGCACACCAGATAAACAAGGATTCTAAAGTTCACTTGACAGGTTTCTTATCTCCACTCAGTCATCTAATATCTCTGGGTGCAGACTCTTTGCCAGTGCCCCCCAGAATGACTCCCCTGTTACCCAGGCCAATGTTAAGACCACCCTTCACTGGTGGCATCCAGAACCAGGCGATGGACTGAGCTCAGAGTGGTATCATACATCCCCAAATCTGACGGAAAAATGGATTCAGAAATAATATTCAAAAATAAGAAAGGGTGCCATAAGCCGATCAGAAAATTTTCATAATTTCTGAAAAATGGGAAGTACAAGGGATCAAGTATAAAATGAAATAGCAAAAGGAAACCATACCCCCAAACATTTGAGGCTGTTGGAGATGGGAGCGATTTCAGGGGAACCCCAAACTCAGGCCCTAACATGCTTGCGGGGATGAGCAGGGGAGCAGCCTGGGGGCAGCTCGCAGTCGGTCCCAGCCATCGCTCACCCATGCTAAGCGGCCAGCTGCGGTGGCCTCTGTCCGGAGCTGGGCAGCGCAGGCCCATCCTGGGTCCCTGGCTGCAGGCAGCTGTGGACTCTCCAGAGACAGGAAGCTTCCAGACGACACACTTGACCGCAGCTAAGTCAAGGCCTGTGGTAGTCAATCCAGAGTTGTGTCCCCACACTCTACGACCTAGTGTCACAGTAACACCTGAACTCTGCTTTTATTTCAGAAACAGCCCGTGTTTTAGGAACATCATGGAGGAGATATTTATGGTCTATAAGAAATGTTTCTGAAAGCCCTCCCCCATGCTGTGCCACTCCGTGGATGTCCCACGACATTTGTCTTGAAAACAGCCCCAACTCCAGCCCAGCTCTAGCTTGAGCAGGAGTCCTCTATCCTCTGTCAAGAACGCTCCCCCAGATCTGGTCTAACAATGACAAAACTCGCTGGGAGCGGGGCGGGAGGTAAATACATGGGGCAGGGCGGTGGGGGTGGGGGGGCGGTGCAGGGGAGCCGAAGTCCTAGGCAAGAAGAAAGGAGCACTTCTTAATTTTTCACTCTAACAAACCACTGTTGCCCCATCATTTCTTGATAAAAACAGGAAGCCACATGACAACAGAACTGAGGGGAGCAGGGGCTCACCAAATCCAAAGACAAGCAGCTATGCCAAACATTTGTGGGAAACTAGTGTCGTGAAGAGGATCCAAAACTAAAAAAAAAACCCACGAAGATTTTGGACTATACAAGTCTCTAGAAATGACACAGGAACTGGAAATCTTATTTGCCACTCAGATCCTGGTCTCTAAATACCATCCTCCTGAGGGAATCGAGAGCCTTGGGGAAATGGCTGACTCCATGGCTGGGGTGGGGAAAGTACCAGATAACCTGAGAACATCTTCTAAATGCCAAAAAGTAGGAAGCCCCGCACGGGCTCCCTGTTCGGTGGGGAGCCTGCTTCTCCCTCTCCCTCTGCCTGATGCTCCCCCTGCTTGTGTTCTCTCTCGCTCTCAAATAAATAAAATCTTAAAACAAAACAAAACAAACAAACAAAAAACAGAAGACAGACCTCCCTTTACAGAATGCCAATTAATAAATGTAGAGATAATGACACAAATAGAAAATCACAACTTTGTAACCACTGATTCACGTTAAAATTACCAATGACTAGAACACAATCTAAAACTATCTCCATAACATAGTAATTACAAAGGGAAAACCACCTAGAACAAGGGATTAACAATGACATCATCAATAATGGGACACATGCCATGGCCTCCCAGTGGGATGCCCTGAGGAGGACACAGATATGTCCACAGAAACTCCAGTCTAGTACTCTAGAAAATGTATCACAAAAGACAGAAACTGGAGAACTGTTTCGGGTGAAAGAATAAGACATGAGAACTCAATGCAATGTGAGATCCCCGACAGACCGTTGACCTGGGAAATGGGCTCTCAAGGACTGCAATTAGAGCTGGCAAAGGTCTGCGGAGTATGGTATTGCTGATAATTGTTGTGATATCAACATCAACTTTCCTGATTTTGAAAATCGTACATAACTGGTTTTATAAGAAAATATCCCTGAAATATCTGAAGAGGCATGAGCTGTATAATCCAAGTAGTTCAGAAGAAGTTGTGTGTGCACTCAAACTTTCCAACACCGAGCGTTGTAATTCTTGTACACACACACACACACACACACACACAGGCAGTTGTGGCAAAATACAAAGTTGATGAATCTGGGTGAAGTGTAAATGGCATTCTATGTGCTCTTCACAACTTTTCTGGAATTTTGAAATTATTTCCAAGTAAAAAATAAAATGTGGTCAAAATAAACTTAGTAAATGGGCTGGAAAGCAGAAAGTAAGATGGATCACGTGACAGACATGCTAAGGAATATGGAAGAAACATCCAGGGGACCCAATATTTGTCTAACAGGAGCTCTAGAAAGGGTAAAGTAAAAGAAGGGAAGGGAGGAAATAAAGAAATAGTGGAAGCTCCCAGGTCCAAGGAAAGGTTAAGAACACCCCATCGGTACTAACACAAAGAATGTATCTAGACATGACAAGTTTAAACTTCAAAACATCAAAAAGAAAAGGAAAATTCCCTTTTGTTTTTAAGATTTGAGAGAGAGTGAGTGCCCTTGCACGAGTGTGCACAAGTCCGGGGGTGGGGGCGGGAGGGAGAGAGTCTGAAGCAGACTGTGCTGAGCGCCGAGCCCGATGTGGGTGGGGCTCGATCTCACAACCTGCGCTGAACCCAAGAGTCGGATGCTCAACCGACTGCACCACCCAGGCACCTCGAAAATTCTGTTTCTTGAATGAAAAAATAAGTTTCATGGCAAAGGACTGAATCAGACTCACGTCAGACCTCTTACTGGCAGCAGGGACCCTGGAAATATCCTCCATTAGATGTGACCTCCAGCCAGTGCTCGCCAAGAGTGAAGACAGAATCAGTAAGTCTGGATTTCTGTGTTTGATTGAAATGCCTTCCATCGCAGTATTGTTTGCTTTCGCCACAGCCTTTCAGTTCTGTCTTTTAAATGTCTTTTCAACCTTTGTTTGGCTTTGAGTCCTGCAGCGGAGGGAGCGAGAGAGAACAGAGGGGCAGCCCCGCTTCCTCACCCTCCGCATCAGCTAGATTCGAACTCTGCGTTACAGACGGCTCCCCTCTCAACAACAACAAAGGCCCTTGTTCTTCCTTCCTCCAGCCTGAAAATATTTCCAACATGAGCATTTTATACTGACTTTTGGCTTTCAAATAATAGTAACATTTCCGGTTCCCTGTAGAAAATTTATGATAAGAAGTGAGGTGGAGGGAGGAAGAAGCACCAGGACATCTAAAATCAACTTGAACTTTGTTCTGAGCATACATGGAACACTCAGAGTAAAAGTAAGGGGACAAAGGCCATAAGATACAGTTCAGAGGAGTAATAGGTAGGCCACACTATTCCATCTAAAAACAAGAATCACGGTCTCCACCTCCAAGGGCAACTATGGACGAATCTTTCAGCCATACCTGCTGCCTCCAGCGGACGTGTTTTGCATATGTACCTTGGCACTCATGAACTAAGTCTAAGTCTCCTCCTGATTTCTAGCTTTCGGGCGACTTGCTTATTTCTGCTTTTGCCCTGAGCTCGTAATATTTAACTCCCCTTGACCAGGACGGTGCCGCTGCCATTAGGTGGCCTCTCCCAGCATGACCGACTGGGCACCTTCAGTGCGCCATGTCCTCCTGGCCAGGGCTGTACTGCTCCGAGGGCTGTCGCAAGGCTTTGTAGGAACATGCATCTAAGGTTAGCGCCAGAAAAGGTCCGTGCACTAGCAGCAGGGAAACAGTTCTCCAAGTGGATGAAGATTTAATGGCTGAATTAGCATCTGCCTCAAATTACCTACAAGAATTATTCTGGAAAGACACTGTCCTCATTTCTTAATGTCTTTTCTATTAGTACTACTAATAATATTAAAGAAACCTTGGAAATCATCACTGTTCCAACTAATCAGTGACAGTAACAGATTATGCCAGAAAGGAAAATGACTATGTTGATCTAGGTTTGGGGTCACCCTTTTACGGATAGAAGGAAAGCCAGTAATTTGACAGGTCCAGGAAATCCCAATTCTTTAGCAGGCTGCATGAGTGCATGCTTGTTTCAAGAAACCATCTTACGGGGACACTGAATAGGGGTTCCTGTGAAGAATCTGTGAACAAGCTATCCCCAAACATGCATTTTTTGGGGGAAGACATCAACGAGTCCCAAATTTTTACGACAATTTAGTATGTCCAGCTGCCTAAGGCACCCCGAGGTTTGCTGACTGAATCTATGCACAGTCGGAAGCAGCTCTGATAGGCGGTCAAACTACGTGCAGGAGGGGAGAGGACACTGCGGGGGAACAGAGGGAAAGCTGCCTTTTAGCCCTGAAGCTCCAGCTTCTCACAAAGCACTTGCTGCAGCTGGAACACCGTAAAGCCGGGTAAATGGACTCCAAGACTGTAGGTAACAGAAACCAGTTACAGGACAAGAAACCAGGCGCTATGCTAGCAGAGAAAGGAAATTGGAAGCCATGACCTGCCCAAGTCGTGAGATGAACACTCTCTTGACCCGACTAGTAGGAATGTGCCTGGAAAACCCTCTGGGCGGTAATATGGCCACACTTACCAAGAACCTTAGACTGTTTTTCATCTTAAATAATCCTTTATAAATTCATATCCACTAGTCCCACTTTAAGGAATGTAATCTAAGAGAATAAATTTATGTTCATAGAAAATATATGGACAGGGATACATTCATTATATTTTTTAAAAACAATGGAAATAACCCAATTATTCAACAGGGAATTATAAAAAAAATTATTCCATCTACTTGGTAGGATATTATGTAGTTAATTTTTTAAAGTTACATTTTTTTTAAAAGATTTTATTTATTTGTGAGAGAGAGACAGAGCATGAGAGGAGAGAGGTCAGCGGGAGAAGCAGACTCCCCGCTGAGCAGGGAGTCCAATGCGAGACTCGATCCCGGGACCCTAGGATCATGACCTGAGCTGAAGGCAGTTGCTCAACCAAATGAGCCACCCAGGCGCCCCTAAAGTTACATTTTTCAATGGATATTAAGGACATACTATGATCTAAAATTTTGTAAAAAAAAAAAAAAAAAAATATATATATATATATATATATATATATATATATATATATATATGCGCCCCAGAAAAAAAAGACTGGAAAGAAACATTCAAATGTAAAAGGGATACATGTGGCAATAGAATTGTGAGGGATTTTAGTCACTTCTTTCATCCTTCCTGTGTTTTCCAAAATTTCTGCAATGAGTACGTATTTTTAGAATTATTTTTTTTAAAGGGAAACAACTCTTCACTCTAATGGGTTTTTAACTGCTCAGTCTACACAAAGGAAAGAGAGTAATGTCACTTACCTGCCATGTGTCCCACACTCGATTTCTGATAGCTGAAATGCACATCTTGGGGATGAATGTATGTATACGAACTTATCTGTTATAAAATCTCCCCAGACATATGACTTCTGATACACAATACAGTCCGAGTATCACAAAACACATCACTAAAGTATACTAAAATAAGGTTATTTACTTAAAAATGATACATTGGATGTAATCTATATATAGAACAAAGCAATGAATGGTAAACTTAATAAGGCACCTTTTAAACCAGATGCTGTACAAAATACATTTAGTGTGTTACATATCAAAGATGAATCTGTATTTTTGGTATTTTACAATTGCATAATAAAACTGTTTTTAACCCTTCTTTCAATGTCTATGTACAACTTCCCTAATTAAGCTATAATGATATTTTCATTTTATACAATATATACTACATTTTGGTTTTTAAATGGGCAAGGACAATGGTCACTAAAAGGGCTTAAATAATTCCACTGGAAGCATAGTACAGAGCACGAGCTAAAATTACAATATATTTAATCCTTTGCAAAAGCAGTATTCACATACTTTCCTTATGGGGTGATGATTACATGTGGCTTTGTATGCTGCTGCCCGAGATTTAATTCGGTCTTTCTGAACATGCCGTTTCTTTGCCGTTTTCACGGTGACTCTCAGAACAGCACTGAGGCAAGATGATGAATGAACTGCTACCCTATTTTAACACCTGACCCATGCAAATAAATAGTACCCCTTTAAACAGTGTAAGAGCTGCAACAATCTTTTTTTTAGAAAAAATCAATTAGTATTTCAGTTGAGATTATTTTAGATGTTCGCAATACATCCAAACAACATGTATGAAAAGAAACACAAGTGATTTAATTTATAAAATCTTTCCTGGAATAAGTTATTATCAAATTTGATCTTGAGCCAGTTTAAGAGATACAGGATTTTTTTAAAAAGTTGTATTACATTTTTGCTCTGAACAGAAGAAAAGCATATGTAATTGCTTCCACATACTATTTCGACATTTCTAAGAATAGAGTTTGCCTTTCTTTACATATGTTCTTTGCTATTAAGTTGACAAATAATGTTCAGGACTTATAGTTTAGCCAATAAAAAAATAAAGCAAGATTAACCTTAGATTAAGATCAGAGCTCAGAAGTGTTCTTAAATCACAAGGCAACATGGATTAGACTCTCAGTATAAGGGAGGAAATTCTGAAAGAACATGTTATTGGGTACTATCAATATGTACATTTACTTATTTTCATGAACACTTCAAACTTTAATTATGTTAGATGAAAATTACTAAACTTAGTCAAGACCATGAAAGCAGATTTCAAATCTGTGAAGTCTGATGTATAAATACTGTTAAGAGTTTCATCCTTAAATGCCAGTCAGGCTTTTGGTAATGGATGGTACATGCTCTGATTCCTCCCCTTTAAAGATTTTTATCTATGTTGTGATATAACCACATTTATTTTATGTTACATTCAAAGAAAACTACTTCACACTTTATGCACCTATGAATTCTTCGCTCAGGATAAGACAGTATTTAGAAGGCATTGGAGAAGTGTAAGTTTAAGTAAATCAGAATTATTCCTTGGGATAACACGGCATCCATAAAATATGTAGCATTTTATTGAATAACAGCTATATGGTATAAATACAGGTAATGAGTAGATACTGAACTTTTTTGCCTGACTCTTCATTGTCTTCACAAGTTATGGAACAGAAATCATAAAACCAAAAATCTCAAATGATTTAAATGCCCCAGACAGCTGTTGATAAGTTTACATCAGCTCTGATACAGAAACTTCTAACTGGAGGATCCTTTCATAAAGAAAAATTGAGATGACGGCATCTTAATGAAAGTATATGCCTGAGCCTAGATTTGATATACTCCTTTGAATGCATTAATTCTGACAATTTGTAAGTACTTATACTTTATGACATTTTTTTCTGATGATCTTTTCATTTTCTTCCCTTAAGAATGGGATATGAGGTACACATGAGAGCTGGTTTCTACAGTATGAATATGTGTACATATATAAAATATGGGTTGTAAAGAAGGTGTTTTGCAAATAAAGCATATTACACATAAAATATAAATAACTTCCCTTTTAAAAGTTACTGAGAATAAAGAATATAGAACACGATTATAGGCACTTACATTGCTATCAAATGCAGTAATTAGTAATTCACTTCAATAAGAAGTGTTTTCTTTAGAAGGTTCATGGCATCGGAAGTTCCAACTTTGGATAAGATGCTTTTCATGACAAAAGAATTACCAAAAAGAAAGAAAGAGAAGGAAGGGAGGAGGAAGGTGGGGGGAGAGGGGAGGGGAGAAGAGAGGAAGGGGAGGGAGGGAGGGAGGAAGGAAGGAAGAAAGAAAAAGATGGTGATGAAAGGAAAACATACCTAATTTACAGACACTTTAAACTTCTTTTGGCCTTTATGTTAAAAAATCAAGTTGGCAGAGAAGCTCACTCACTTGCAAGGTAAATAAATGGCTTTTATGTGATTGGAGAATCTTGGTCAGATAATGCATTTTTTAAAGCACAAAACCAACAGCCACTAACATCTTCCTGTGCATTCATAAATTATTTTCTTCTAATTCAAACAGCAGCAGAGGAATCCTGGTATGTGCGTGTGTGCGCATACACACACATACCAATATCAAAGCATGACAAACTATCATAAACTTAAGTAGTACCCCAAACAGATCATAATCCATAGGCTGTTTACAAAGGTGGAACACAGACAGATTAATTTTCCTCAGGTAGAAGGCAAAAGTGTGTATTTCTCCATCTCTGCTGAATTCATTTATCTTCTTAAGGCTTTCACAGAAAGCACCATTTTATGAACAGGAAATTCAGTACCCAGAGTTTAACTGGAGACATTAATAATCAGGATCGAAGCCTTGATGCAGTTCATAAAAACCCAATAAAAAAAAAGGCATCAAAAACCACATTTAAAATAAAGCTGTCCATATATAAAGAACGAAGTGTTTAGAAGTTCCCAGCTTGTTATTCTACAGAGTACTGAAAGGTTTAATATTAGCAGCCTGTGAAGGTGTAGTGAGGAAAGAGTCTGAGAACCAAGTTAGCATCCTTATTCTACTCTAATTCCACCCGTTCCTCGGGTGAAAACAGTTCTTGCAGTCTAGAATTTCTCCTCATGATTGTTTCGCTGTCAAATCTTTACATCCTGGGATTCAACCATCTTGGCAAGTGTCTTCTTGATTCTCAGAGCTGTAAGTCTGGAGGCTGGATTGTGGGCCCAGCATTCTGACATGAGCTTCAGAACTGCTCGTAGACACTGAAAAGTAAAGAGAATGTAGTGAGCACATAAAGATCTTTGACAACACTTACCAATCACTTCCTCGGGGGACAGAGCTCCACTTACTTCATCACTGTTCCACCTATTGGACACAACTGGCCGCAAACGTTTGACACACACAACCTCACGCATATCTTCGTATGATGGATCATTGGGCACCATATTGTAATATGGCAACTGGTACTCTTCTACTATCCCTGCAGGGAGTGAGAAAGCACAGTGGGCACAAAAATGGCTGGACAAAATGTATCAACCTACTCAGCACCTCTTACTGAACTATGGGAGTTAAAATGGATTCCTAAATAAAGAAGAGAATTATAGAGCGAATGATTCACTTTTAATAGTAAATGTGTTTTCTTCTCTTTTTCTGTGCCTAATTATTTCCTCTACCTCCATCATGGTCCCCATCATACCTGTGGACCTACCTATATCCCTTAGGAAAAGTAAGGTGAAGTGCTCATTCAGCGTCAAATTTTTATTTATTTATTTATTTATTTATTTATTTATTTATTTATTTTGCATGTGTGCATACACAAGAAACCAAGCAAGCCAGGGAGGGGCAGAGGGAGAGGGAGAATCTTAAACTCCATGCTCAGCACGGAGCCAGATGTGGGGTCTGATCTCCCAACCTTGACATCATGACCTGAGCTGAAACCAAGAGTCAGTCACTTACCTGACTGAGCCACCCAGGTGCCCCTTCAATTTTTAATTTGATTACTTATATACATAATTGTTATTACTAATGAATGTGGTTTTTGTGTTTTATTTTGCCTTATTTCGTTCTGCAGTAGAAAGACAACATGATATGCAGAAAAGAGTTAACACAGCAGGCTGGAGAGTGCTATTCTTTGAAAAGGCCTGCTTGCAGGGTTGGCACTGGGCCAGTATCTGGGAACTTGCTGGGCAAACAATTCCCTACACACTCATATAAAACTTTCCCTAAATGGTAAGGGTCACTCACTGTGTGCCTAAACTATCTGTACTAACAATATGGTTTATGCTGAACACCTGCTCTCTTTCTAGGGGTCTGGAATTCTGGTACATGCTAGGTGGAGGGTGCCCACGCGACCAGCCTCCAAAAATATCTTTGGCTACTAGGTCTCTAATGAACTTTCCTGGATGACAGTATTTTACATGTTGTCATAACTCACTCCTGGAGGACTGAAGCACATCCTGTTGTGACTCCACTGGGAGAGGACTTCTGGAAGCTTGTGCCTGATTTCCTCTGAACTTTGCCCCATGCACCATTTCCCTTGGGTGACTGTATCTGTATCCTCGCACCGTAATAAATCTTAGCTGTGAGGACAACGATATGCTGAGACCTGTATGTCCTTGTAGTGAAATCACAGAACCTGGGAGTGGCCTTGGGGATCCCTGACATATGTGACATCGAAGTCATATAAATGGAGCTGTTCCTTTTTTGAATAATGAGAATACAAACATAACTGGAAACCCACTACCTGAAGTCTTACCTCCTGTGATACAACGACGAGCCATTTCCCAAATGATCAGGCCAAAGCTATAGATGTCGGCCATTATGTAGGGCTGGAAATGGTTTTTATTCAAGCTCTCATCTAGCACTTCTGGAGCCATGTAGCGTTTGGTACCCACCCTGGTATTCAAGGGTACGTCAACTTCATTTGTGTCGCTGAAAGAGAAGACAGTGTTCAGGTTGAGGGCCAGGAACAAAACAGTTTATCTTGTATTTTTGTCTCATTTTGTAAGTCAGACTCTTCCTTCCACGTGTATACACACACACACACACACCACAAATATATAAAAAATTAAATTAAAAAACATCTGCCTACCTACCTACGAATTTTATATCTCAACATTCCCTTAACCGAATTCTCTGGGACCAGATAAGATCTTAAAATTTAGCATTTCCCAGATCTTAGAAAAGTAATATACCCTTTAATATGTTACAGATTACACAACACCCCAGAGCAGGGTCTGGGACAGCACCCAATCAGAATCATTACTGTCTGCAGTGAAAAGCTAAGTATGCATATTCATATTATCCTGGATAAAGACAATAAACATCTCACATCAGTTCAAATTCTGTCACCAGACATGTTTAGTGCCTCTCTAAGAAAAAGGACGGTACTGAATAGAAGAAAGTGCAGTAGATAATAATGTCCCAGAACAAGCAAATGTAAAACTAAACTGAGAGGAATCACTGCCTTTACTGTTCTCATATGATAAACTCAGCCTTTGTGACACAGGATTACATTTTCTTTTTGGGTCCAACCAACTTAGTTCTGTTGTCAGTAATGTTTACATAATCATGTTGACAATCAGTAATAAATGGCATTTATTGGTTTTTCAATTTTTGGACTAAATTTTAGAGTTGGAAGACATAAATGCTTTGTTAGTTAGGCCCCCAATTCTGGCGGGTTCTGGAAACTACTTTGAAGCCAAGATTAATGTAATGTATTTTAGATTTTCTTAAACAGTACCTGATGAGTATTTGAGCCAATGAGGACCACAACAATAAAGAAATAGGAACAGAACAGTGTAACAGCTAGGGAAGTACTTTTATTTTATAACCTGAAATTAATTCTGAAATTCATTTCATGGCTGCTGTATCCTTGAGTTTTAACAGTATTTTTTTTTTTTTTTTTTTTTTTTTTAAAAGATTTTTATTTATTTATGTGACAGAGAGAGCGAGAGAACACAAGCAGGCAGAGCAGCAGAGGGAGAGGAAGAAGCAAGCTCCACATTGACAGGGAGCCCGATGCGGGGCTCGATCCCAGGACCCTGGGATCATGACCTGAGCCAAAGGCAGTTGCCCAACCAACTGAGCCACCCAGGTGCCCCGAGTTTTAACAGTATTATAAAAGCTTCAATGGTTTCCTAAAAATTTGGTAATTCTATATAAAAAATATCAACAATTTCAAGTGGTGATGGAGAAACGCATACTTCTAACTCTGTTTATGGGAGTGTAAACTGACGAACGCTTCCTTAAGGAAGAGCTTGAAATTATACTGGACTTTAACAGGCACATACTCTGTGTAGCCCCTTCTCTAGGAATCCACCACGAACAAATACTTACACGAGCAGTCAAGGATATTACATATAGGTAAAATACAACGTGTAGTAAGGCATTTTTCAAATAATAGAGACAACTTTAATGCCCATTAGTTGGGTCACAGAACATCCACATAATGGAAAACTGCATCAACACTGTTTCAAAGAATGAAGCAGATCTACATAAATTGCAATAGAATGATGTCTAAGACAATAAAAAGCAGGAAATCAAGAATTATGTAGAGTAGGATGTAATTTTTATAAAAAACAAAACAAAACACAAAACCAGGAAAACAAAAATCCAAGACAAAAAATCCCAACTATTTATTTATATAACCAGATAAGCCCAAAAACATGTTTGGAATTCAACTATCCTGAATCCAAATAGGCAAATATCTGTTGGAGAGTCCAATGATTTCAAAACAGTAGGCAAAGAACTGCTTACCTGTTGAATTTAACAGCAAGGCCCAGGTCAGCGATACAGCAACTTCCATTTCTCTTAATAAGGATGTTTTTGCTTTTTAGGTCTCGATGAGCTATTGCAGGCTTTCCTTGGGTGCCATATATTTCTGTGTGGAGATGGCACAGACCACAGGCAGCCGAATAAGCCAGCTTGAGCAGGGCTCTGGTGTCTAGTGTAGCACATTTCAGGAAATCATAGAGGGATCCGTTTTCATGGTAATCAGTAATCAAATACAGCTGAGTCCAGGAGCCTGTACCTTTAATGTCTGCTGCTATGAAGCCTGTTCAATTAATGGGTTTAAAGGGTTAGTTATCAGAGATGGGCAAGAAGAATACTGAATGCTAATTCAGGATACTGAAAATACCTTTGGTATCTTGTACAGATAATAAAAATTTAATTTGCCTAACAAAATCTCTTGAATGTGTACCATTCTTTCCTGCCATTTATACAGAAAACTCTACATTTCTGCAGTATATTTAAAATAATCTTAATGATAATCATGAAAATGATAATCATATGTCTAAGAAAAAAATCATGTATCAGAAAATAGCTTGGGGAAATGCTGTCCATCTCCATGATTCTCTAAGCACAACGGAAGGTGAAAGAACTTTCAATTTCAAACTGAAAAGTGAACACATTAAAGTAATAGAGTTAAAATGTTCAACCATAAGTTTGTTCCCAAGCCAGCTGCCATTTGCCCATCAAGCCTCAGCACATCTGCATTTCTATTTGGCTCAATGATAAGCAGGGCCATGACATTGGCCTCCTTTCTTTCTTTTCTTGTCCCTTTTCCCTTCAGAAGAAGGTCAGTGAATGCTGGGTTGAATAATGCGTTCCTCCCATACCATGCCAATTCATGTCCACTTGGTAACCGTATATGTGACCTTCTTTGAAGTAGGGTCTTTGTAGATAGAACCAAGTTCAGAGGAGGTCAATACTAGATTAGGGTGGGTCCTGATTCAATGACCAGTATCCTTACAAAAGGGGAATGTGGACATAAAGGAGTGAGGACCATGGGACAAAAGAAAGTAAGAGCGTTATCGCCAAGCCAAGAAGTGCCAAAAGTTGCTGGCAGTCACCAGAAGTTGGGGGGAGGAGGTAAGGAAGGGCCCTCTCCTAGAGCCTTAGGAGAGCATGGCCCTGCTGACACCCTCCTTTTAAACTTCTGGCTTCTATAACTCCGGGAAAATAAATTTCTGTTGTTTTAAGCCATCCAGTTTGTGGTAATTTGTTGTGACAGCCCTTAGGAAACTAACAGTTAAGTGTCTGGAATACTTGTGGCAATGTGCTATGCACTCTCTAAATTAAAGGGTAGGGAAACAGTAGCTGAAAAGTCAGGGAAGCTAGAGGAGTTTCTGTACTCTACCGATCAGATCATACCTAATTATTTTTCTGTTTTGTAAAGAAAGTGGGGAGGGGCATTCAGTTTATAAAAGGCAAAAAGCATGAATATAGTTAAAGTTACATTAGAAAATTGCTTAAATTACCTTTAAAAAACTTGGGCTGTGTTACTCTAGGAGTAAGTCCAATAAACTAGTACTACTTCCAATTTGAAACTCCCTATTGTTTTCCTAGCTGGAGAGTAAATAAAGCCATTGGTGGGCATGCAGGATTGTTTTGTATTTAAACTGTGTATTCTCTTGGGTTTCCTTGAGCCAGGATATTCCATGATAATGGAATTCACGTATGTTTTCATAGCCCGTGTGGCAGGCTTCCACTGCACTCCACTAACCCTGTTGGAATATGGGATTGGCCGAAACCAAACATGTACCCACCAAGTATGTTTTCATGGCGCATCAGCACAGTCTGATAGATTTCCGTTTCTCGAAACCAGCTAGCTTCTTCGGTGGTAAAAAATACTTTGACTGCCACCTTTTCACCACGCCATTTACCCATCCACACTTCTCCGTATCGGCCTTTACCGACTTGCCGAACCATCTGAATCTGTTTGGCAATAGTTCGCTGAACCTTCACAGAGAAAAGTAAAATGTTTGTGCCATTCTTGATGAAAAGAACCTGCTGAGACCGAGAAAGTGGCCCATGGCCTGTCCCATCAAAAAGGACGGGATGTACAACCAACCCACCCCAATGGTAGAATTTATAAAGGATTTAAAAGAAGACGAAACAACATAAAATATATTGTAAAATCGCACACTAATGGGTTAGTCAACGTAACAGACTGCAGAAATGGTCAACATACTTCCGCTCCCAGTCCCAGTCCACACACTCTTGGGTAGTCTCCTCTGCAGACTCTGGGCGTGGACACAGGATTTGTTTTTGGCAATGGAACCGACAGCAAATGTGATTCAAGTGGAGACTTGAAAAGTGTTTGTGCTCTGGGGCCTGCCCTTCCTTGCTGTTCTGGAGAACTCTGTGACTGGTGAACGAAACCCTGGGAGCCACTGGCCGTGTCCATGAACTATACCATCTAACTCTAGCTGAGCAGGGCCAGAAAACTGCCCAGCAGACCCACAGAATCATGAGAAATAATAAATGTTTGTTGCTTCGAGCCACTAAACTTAGGAGAGCTTTACTATGCAGCAAGATCTAAATGATAGTTAAAAATCTTCCACTTGGGGCACCTGGGTGGCTCAGTGGGTTAAGCCTCTGCCTTCGGCTCAGGTCATGATCTCAGGGTCCTTGGATCAAGCCCCGCATTGGGATCTCTGCTCAGCAGGGGGCCTGCTTCCCCACCCCCTCTCTGCCTGCCTGTCTCCCTACTTGTGATCTCTCTTTCTCTGTCAAATAAACAAAAATATTAAAAAAAAAAAAAATCTTCCACTTAAGGGTGCCCGGGTGGCTCAGTGGGTTAAAGCCTCTGCCTTCGGCTCGGGTCATGATCGCAGGGTCCTGGGATCGAGTCCCATGTCGGGCTTTCTGCTCAGCAGGGAGCCTGCTTCCCTTCCTCTCTCTCTGCCTGCCTCTCTGCCTACTTGTGATCTCTTTCTCTCTGTCAAATAAATAAAATCTTTAAAAAAAAAAAAAAATCTTCCGCTCAAGTCATTAAGACCATCTATGATCTGGCCCCTACCTGACTCTCCAGCCTCATCGTCTGCTATCATGACCCGCCCTCACCCCCTTATTCACCTTATTTCAGCTTTTAGAATTCACTCGTGCATATTCCCGTCTCAAAGTCTTTTGGCATGTGCAGTTTCCATTACTTAAGAGGGTTGTTTCTCTGTGGAACACCTTCATAGCACACGTATACCTTTCAGCTGCTGCACTTATCACAATTATAATTTTATTATTATTTATATATGGATTTGTTTGAATTCTATTCCTTCCTACTCACAGAATATAGGGATTTGTTTAGGGGAACACCTGAAATGTAGTAAGTGCTTTCATTAATTTTTGTTGACTCAGAGACGCACATTAATTGCTATTTTTCATTTTCAGAACCACTAGTGGCCATTCTAAATTAAAAAGAACCCCAAGGTCCAGGTTGGAAATGCAGTTAAAATGAACTAGATTTTATGCGTACCTAAACTTACTTTATGTATCACTTATTTCAGAATCCTTTTGTAACTTTTAAAGAAAGGATTATTGAGGTATAAGTTACATATAACAAAACCCACTCTTTTTGACAACTGCGCTTAGATAAGTATACCCAGTCATGTAACCACCAACACAATTAAGATACAGAACGTTTCCATCACCCAAGAAAGTTCCTCTTGCCTCTTTAAGTCAATCCCCTCCCCATCCACCCCCAGGCCGTGGCATCACTGATCTGTTTTCTTTCCCTACAATTTTTTATCTTTTCTAGAATATCACATAAATGAAAACATACAATATGTAGTCTTTTGCGTCTAGCTTTTTTCGCTTAGCATAAAACACTTCAAAATTCATCTGTACTGTTGTTGCCTGTATCAGTAGTTTTTTATTGATGAGGAAATGTTCCACTGCATGAATGCAGATCTCTTCTGTAAATACTTTGCGGAAGAACTGCTTCATGGTAATAGAAAGTATATGCTTCACCTTTCAGTCAACTGTCAGTCGGCTTCCCAAAGTGCCTGAAATGTTTTCATTTCAATCAGCAATATATGAGATTTCTAGCTGATCTATATTCTTTTCCGCACGTAATATTCTTGGTCTTAGTCACACTAGTGGATGTGCAGCATCTTGCTTTGATGTTGAACTTGCTTTTCCCTGCCTTTTCATGTGCTTATCTGCCATTCCTTTCTCTTATTTTGGGAAGTATCTGTTCAAATGTTCTGTCCATTTTTGAAAATTGGGTTGGCTTATTACTGAATTGTAGACGAACACAAACTCTTTTAGATCTGTGTTGCCAGTTTGCGACTTATTTTTTCCTTTGCTTAAGTGTCTTTTGAATAGGAAAAATTTCAAATTTTGAGAAAGCCTAATTTATCATCTTAAAAAATGACTAATGTCTTTTGTGTCCCAAGAAACCTTTGGTTAACCCAAGGTCACAATGATTTTCTAAAACATTTTCTTTTAAAGGTTTTTAGACTTTAACTTTACATTTTACATTTAAGTCTATGGCCCATTTCAAGGTAATTTCGTATTTGGAGATAAGGGTCATGATACACTTTTTGGGAAAGGGATGCTCAATCTTCCCTGCATGATATGTGGAACAGACTGTCTTCTCCCCACTGAATTACTCTGTCACCCCAATCAAGTGATATTTGTGTCCATTTCTATACTTCATTCTCTCAAGTGACATTTGTGTCCATTTCTATGGCCATTCTCTTCCACTGACACATGTATTTATCCTTATCCTTAAGGACCACACTAAACTGATTACTGTAGCTTTATAGTAGGTCCAGAAATCAGGTAGTGTATCCTTTTTGTTCTTTTGTTTTGGCTCTTCTAGTCCTTTGCATTTCCACATAAATGTTAGATCAGTTTATCAATTTCTACAAATGTTTGCTCTGGATTGAATGAAAACTGTAGGTCAACTTACAACAACTGAAATTTTAACACTGAGTCTACTGACTCACAAACAGGATATACATCTCCCCTTATTTAGGGCTCTGTTAATTTCTTTCGGCAATGTTTTCTAATTTTTAGTGCACAGGTCTTACATAAACTTTGTTAAGCTTATTCTAAAATATTTGATTTTTTTGAAGCTATTTTAAATGATACTGCTTTTAATATTTTAATTCCTAACTGCTCGTTGCCAGTATATCTAAATTCAACGATTTCTGTAGAGTGACTTTATAGTCTGTCACCCTGATAAACTCACTTAGTGATTGTTGTAGCTTTATGGTAACATCCTTGAAATTTTTCTTTGTAGATAATCATGCTGTCTGCACATGAAGACAGTTTTACTTTTACTTTTCTAATTCAAACACAGAATTATTTAATTCAATAAATTTAAAAATTAGAGAACAGTGTATTTAAACAAATGTAATTAAACAATTAAAATGTCTGATATCTAGCATTTATTAATTTGAAATAGTTATACTTCTCTCAATCAATGAGGTGTTTTTTTTTTCCCCAACCAATGAGTTTAATCGCAAGGAACTTATACCTAACTCCTCTTCACGTTGGCTGTTCAAAGCAAAACTCGCAAGCTAACGCTAGCACTTATACAGCACTGCATTATCACATTTTCTCTCCTAACTGCTGGTGGCTCTATCTTCCGGCCTATTCTATTTTTCTTTTTTCATAGTTCTTATTTTTAACTGATTTCTTTTTGCATGACAGCAGCCATCTTTTTAAATAAGGAGGAAGGAAAAAATGTGTTAAGTAACGTTCCCTAATCTGTAACAATTACACTGCCTACCATCATATAAGGACACATTCTGTACCAATAAACCATTCATGTTTATATGACATTTTATCTTACCAATAAAGGTAGCCCAGATCCACTACCAGAACTCTGTGACTGGTCAATAAGGTCTTTTAATGATTCTCCAACTGGAATAAATGCTTCATCTTGTTCCAAATCACGATTATAACGACGTCTGCTTGAGATGCTCTTGCAATAATGTCTTTTAAAAAAGCAGAAAATAACCTACATTAAAATTCCAAAACTACAAAATTCTAGGGTGAGAAAAATCTTGAGGTTGTCGATACCATTATCCTTCCTTCAGATAGGATCACATCCAAATTAATCTACAGGGTAATATCTCTTCTGTTAAAGTCAAGTCCAAGAATGGAGTTTATGAGGTAGAGTTCTAGGTACACGCTAAAATGGAAAGATGTCTACAGTGCACTGGCTAGTTGAAAAAAAACCAGATTAAAAAATAGCATGCAGAGTGTGATCCTAGCTATATAATTTTTAAAAATTATATATATCTACATATGTCTAAAAAGATCGGAAGAGATATAGAACAAGTTCTAAATAACAGTTATTTCCGGGGATGCTGGAGTACTCACCTTCTACTTTACATGAGCATTTTGATTTGAATTTGTCAGTATTCTGAATTTTGTTGTGTCAAAATGAACAATGAATATAGTTCCATTTTAAAAAAGGGAAAAGGAATTTATGCAAAGAAATCAAATAAATTCTCTGAACTCATTCTGACAGTTTTGAAGATTCTCTTCTTACAATTTCAGATTATGAAATATTTCAAACATACAGGAAAGTAGAGATTTAACTGCCAACCACGTGTAGACCATTTAAACTGAATAAATATTAACATTATATTTATTTTAAAGAAATAAACATTAGAAATATTTGAAGTTCCTGCCACTTCCCTGATAATTCCATTTCCTTCCTTTACTCTTGAGAAACAAACACTATCCTAAAAGGTTGTTACGTCCTCTTCCTATTTATCTACCACCGATGTAGATATTCATAAACAACACTTTCTCTGGATACAAATGGACTCAAATGGCATATGCTGTATTTACTTGACATACTTCTTAAAAACAAACACACACACACAAACTTCCTTATGTCTTATATACTTGTCCATGCCGATACATGTTTAAAAACAAGAGCTCATGTTTATTGATGCTGAGTGTGTCAGGCCTTGTTCTAGGATTTACTTCATTTTTACAAAACTCCTAAGAGGTGAATACTATTGCTCCTGTTTTACAGGTGAGAAAACCTGGCCCAGAGGTTCATCATCTGTCCCAAATCAGACACCACCAGGTAGTGAAGCTGGGATCCAAACCCAGACTGGGTCTGGAAGCCATGGTCTCCATCACTACTGTTCTGCCAGAGAAATGATTTAAACGGTGCCTTGGGTTCTTGTTAGAAATTTACCACAATTTACTCTGACGGCCATTTTGTTAATTCCGAAAGTTTGCTAATACAAATAGTAACACAAAAATTATTTTTGTGCCAGTCTCTTGAGCAAGAGTGTAAGAATTTCTTGAAGTTTCACATACTTTTTTTTTTTTTTTTAAGATTTTATTTATTTATTTGACAGAGAGAGCACAAGCAGGGAGAGTGGAAGAGGGAGAAGCAGGCTCCCTGCTGAGCAGGGAGCCCAACGCAGGACTTGATCCTAGCACCCTGAGATCATGACCCAAGCTGAAGACAGTCACTTAACCAACTGAGCCACCCAGATGCCCCTCAAAAGTAGACATACTTTCAATTTTAGTGATATCACTAAATTGCTCTCCAAAGTGGAATAATTTATAAAGTATAGTAATAATATTATGCCATAAAATATTTTATACTTTATAATACTATATTTTATATATTTTATATTATAAATGCATTGATATAATTATAATAGAAATTTATAACATATATTATACTATTATAGTATATACTATAAGCAGAACATATATAGAACATGTAGTATATACTATACTATTACTATTATGTATATTATATACTATGCTATATATTATACTACATATAATACTATTATTATATTTTTAATGTATTATAAAGTATAATATCACATTGTGTATTTCCCCATATTCTTTTTTTTTTTTAAGATTTTATTTATTTGTCAGAGAGAGGCAGAGGCAGAGGGAGAAGCAGGCTCCCCGCCAAGCAAGGAGCCCGATGTGGGACTCGATCCCAAGACGCTGGGATCATGACCTGAGCCAAAGGCATCCGCTTAACCAACTGAGCCACCTAGGTGTCCCTATTTCCCCATATTCTAGTGCAAACTTGGAACTGGCACATTTTTAGGCTGTTCATATTTTTTCCTATAGTTCATTTTTATCCTGTGAACTGCTCGTCATAGTTTTTGCCTATTCTATGAAGTGCCTATTCTTGCTATTCAACAGGAATGTTTTCTCTCTTTTTCCTCAATGATTCATTAGGCATTCCTTATGTAATCTGGATGCTAAATCTGATAATTATGCCACAAGAGTCTCTTCTCAGTCTGTTAGTATCCTGTCATTCCACTTAACGGTGGTGGATTTTCCCCCCTTTTGGATACATGCTTTTATGCCTTAAGACCATCTTCTCAACCCTAACATCATTAGCACGTTTTAAGGGTGTTTAAATTCTGATTCTCTCATTTAGTCCTTTAACCCATTTGGCACATACAGTAAAGGATGGAAATTACAGAAAGCGTCAAGTCAGATCTGTGTTCTCTCTGGATAGCCCAATACACTTAGCCATTTTTGAATTTTATTTTTAAAACCTTACATGGGGGGCGCCTGGGTGGCTCAGTGGGTTAAAGCCTCTGCCTTCGGCTCAGGTCATGATCCCAGGATCCTGGGATCGAGCCCCACATGGGGCTCTCTGCTCAGCAGGGAGCCTGCTTCCTCCTTTCTCTCCCTGCCTGCCTCTCTGACTACTTGTAATCTCTATCAAATAAATAGATAAAAAATCTTAGAAAAAAAACCAAACCTTACATGGGTAATTGACTCAAATGGTTTAAAATTTAAAAGGCACAAAAGTGTATGCAATGAACAATCTTCCTCCTGCCCTTCCCTGCGCCATCAGGGAGGAACTGGAAAAAACCTGGAACTAGAACTACTTCCACAATTTCTTCGGTAATATTCTGAGGAGCATTTATGTCTATTTAGATAAAAATACATACATTGCTGTTCGCCTCCCGTTTTTCTTGTTTCTTCCAGAAATGGTAGTGTACCGTAAGTCCTGCATCTTGCTTTTTCACTTCACAACCTATCCGGGTGCTCAGTCCACAGCAGTACATAAAGGGCCTCCTTTTCCTTTCATGGCGGAACAGTAGTCCCTTGTACTGCAGTTAACCATTCCTTCACCAGGAACATTTACGTTGTTTCTAGTTTTACATCATTAAGGCTAAAATGAAAAAAGTTTCTGGCATACCTGTATGCAAACTGCTAGAAGTCAGAACTGAATTTGGAATTCTGATGGAATGCTCTACTGACCTCCTCTTTGAAGGTTATACCAGTTACAAACTCCCACCATTATAGGACAGCCCATCCTTCCCACACTCACCCACACCTTTATAACACTTTTAGAACTTTGTTTTTAATTTTATCCAAGATCTACTCTCATCTATTTTTTTTTTTAAATCTGTGTATAACCGACTCCCCCAAAATGTAACTACTAATAGCCTGCTGTTTACTGGAAGCCTTACCAATAAAACAAACACCTGATTATCACATATTTTTTATCCAGTGTGTAGTATATGCTGTATTCTTAAAATAAAGTAAGCTCTTAGAGAAAAAAATGTATTAAGAAAATCATGAGATAAAGAAATTGCATTTACAGTACTATGCTGTATTGAAAAAAGATCTATATGTAAATGGACCGAGGCAGTTCGAACCCATGTTGTTCAAGTGTCAACTATATATAATGGAGTTCCCAAAGAAAAGGAGAGAAGAGGAGAGAGAGCGAAATATTTTAAGAAAAATGACAAAGATTTTTTTTTCAGATTTAATTAGAACTGTAAACCCATAAAGCCAAAGACCAAGAAACTCAAAGAAACCTACACCAAGGTATATTATTATCAAATTGCCCAAAACCAGTAATACAGAAAAAAAATCTTAGATGCAGCCAGAGGAAAAGGGCAGATTAGGTATAGAAGAAGAAAGGTAAGGATGGGTGGTACCTGACTTTTCAGGGGAAACAATGCATAAAGCAGAGCAGCAGCATCTTTAAAGTGCTCAAAGAGGCGCGTGGGTGGCTCAGTTGGTTAAGCCTCTGCCTTCAGCTCAGGTCATGATCTCAGGGTCCTGGAATTGAGCCCTGGGCTCCCTGCTCAGCGGGAAACCTGCTTCTTCTCCCTCTGCTTGTTCTCTGTCTGCCAAATAAAATCTTTTTGACTGCACAGGGGTCAGTGCCCCTAACCCCTGCACTGTTCAATACACACACACACACACACACACACACACACACACATATTAGGCTGCTTGAAATACCACAACTCACTGGTGCTTAATTCATTTTTTAAGTTATTTTTTAATGGTTTTGTTTAGTTTTTTTTTTTTTTAACTTATTTATTTGGCAGACAGCGATCAGAAGTAGGCAGAGAGAGAGAGGAGGAAGCAGGCTCCCCACTGAGCAGAGAGCCCGATGCGGGGCTCGATCCCAGGACCCCGGGATCGTGACCCGAGCCGAAGGCAGAGGCTTTAACCCACTGAGCCACCCAGGCGCCCCTAGTGTCTTCTTTTAAAAAAGATTTTATTTATTTGACAGAGAGAGAGCACAAGTAGGGGGAGCAGCAGAGTGAGAGGAAGAAGCAGGCTCCCCACTGAGCAGGGAGCCCGATGCAGGGCTCAATCCCAGAACCCTGGGATCATAACCTGAGCCAAAGGCAGATGCTTAACGACTGAGCCACCCAGGCATTCCATTTGTTTAGTGTCTTCATGCTTGATCCTATTTTCTTCTACAGTAGCTAATCTGCCATTAATCTTATCCAGTGTACATTTCATCTCAGATAGTACAGATTTCATTTCCTGAAGTTTGATTTGGGTCTTTATAGCTCCTATGTCTCTATTTCACTTTTTGAACATATAAAATACAGTTGTAATAACTATTTTAATGCCCCTGTCTACTAATTCTAAAACCTAGATCAGTTCTACCTTGCTGTTTTTGATGCTTCATTATTGGTTGTATTGGTTGTATTTTTGGATGCCTGGTGGTTGTTGAATGGATACAGACATTGTGAATTTTACCTTGTTGGGTGCTGAGTACTTTCGTATTCCTTTAAATATTCTTAACTATGTTCCAGGATGCAGCTATTTGGAAACAGGACAATCCTTCTGAGGTGGGAGCAGTGTCATGTTTCTTCTAGGGCTAATTATTTCCAATACTGAACCAAGACCCCTATGAGTACTCTAACCAAAGCCCTGTGAATTATTAAGTTTTCAAGTCTCACAGCTTGTGGGAACAGACACTATTCCCAGAATTGTGTGAGCATCGAACAATGTTTTCTTCAGTCTTATCAAGCAAAACCCCAGCTGTGGGTAGTTTCCTCACTTGTACGTGCTGCTCAAGATTCAGCTGAATATTTGATAGGAACCTTGTGCAGATACCAGAGTTCTTTTCCTTGTGAAGCACTCTCCTCTCCAGTACTCTGTCTTATGAACTGTAATTGCTATTCATACTCCAGACTTAGCTACATCTCCTGGAATCAGAACCTCCTGGACTACACCTGGGATCCTCCCATGTCTATAGGTAGAAATTCTCTCTGGGCAATAAGGTAGGCAATCATAAGGCTCACTTTATTTGTCTCCTGTTTTTCGGGGATTAGTGTGTTTCACTGCCTGATTGGCAGCTATTAGTATGTGAGTGGGGCTTACTGATTATAGGCTTCACTGCAAGATAACTGCCTGGGCCGTTTCATTGGGCCCACTGAGGTCAGCAGGTTTAGGTCTCTTCTCTTGGGCTGGACGGATTTCCCCAAGAAGATTCTTCCCATCTGTCATTTGAATAAGCCTGGCTGAGAGCATTCTGGCATAGTTGAGGCACCCACCAATCAGTATGTAAATGTTCACTTTATCACCATATTTTCACTGTAATACCTCACCCTCAATTATGAGGGCCACCGCTAAGAATATTATCTTTGTTCTTTCCAGGGAATATACTTTCTAGCTTTCTGTTAGGGAGGTGGTGGGGAAGTGACTCTCAGAACAGGAGTCATGAATCTCAACATCTGCTGTACTTGCCATCGAAGATGGCCCACAACAACCCTTACCTCCCAGTAAGCATGTCCTTGTTTAGTTCCCTTCCATAACACAGTAGGACTGACCTGTGTGACCAAAAGAATTGGCAGAAGTGATGGTGTAACTTTTTTTTTTAAAGATTTTTAAATTTATCTGACAGAGAGAGACACAGCAGGAGAGGGAACACAAGCAGGGGGAGTGAGAGAGGGAGAAGCAGGCTTACTGCCAAGCAGGCAGCCCAATGCAGGGCTCAATCCCAGCACTCTGGGATCATGACCTGAGTCGAAGGCAGTCACTTAACGGCTGAGCCACCCAGGCGCTCCACGATGGTGTAACTTTTGAGTTTAGATTGTATACAGATTTGTAGTTTCCACCTTGATCTCTTGGGTCACGCTAGGAGGAAAAAGCCAGGCTTCATACTACAAGAACACTCAAGCAGCTCTGCAGAGAGGCTCACCAATCAGAGAAACTAAGGCTTCCCACCAATTTGTGAGCCTGAGAAGAGAGCTACCTTTATTTTGGAAGGTGATCTACCAGCTCCAGGCAAAGCCTTCAGGCGAGCACAACGTCTGCTGACGTCTGGCTGGATATTATGAAAGATCCTGACACCCAGACAGTCACTCCTGAGTTTCTGACCCACAGTGAGAGATAATAATTGCTGTTTTAAGCCACTGTGTTTGGAAGTGATTTCTTAATGCAGTATTGCATAACACACACAGCATCTGACTTTCTAAAAATAGACTTTCAAGCAATCCTCTTAGTTTTACTGCCACTCTCAACTTTACTTCCAGAGATAACCGGTACTGCCAATTCTTGAGCTTCTTGGAGAATTCTAGGATATAAACTGGTTGCTACTTTCTCAAAGTTCTAGCCTAGGAGTCTATTTTTTAGATCTGCAAAGTCACTTACTACTCATCCAAAAGCTTCACAAGTTCCAAAGTTTTTTGCTGTTATTTCTTGTTCTCCTCATCCTAGTTGGACAAAGTTCAAAACTCTTTCCTGCTCGCTTTCTTTTACTGGAGGCAGCAACAGGAAGTTGCTCAACCTGTCTCTTTAAGACTTTTGCCAGTATAACACGTGAAAAACAGTATCTCAGCATGACTTTAATTTATATTTTTCATATTCTGAGTATTCTTGAGTCATTTTTAAAAAGATTTTATTTATTTATTTGACAGAGAGAGATCACAAGTAGGCAGAGAGGCAGGCAGAGAGAGAGGAGGAAGCAGGCTCCCCACCGAGCAAAGAGCCCGATGCGGGGCTCGATCCCAGGACCTTGAGATCATGACCTGAGCTGAAGGCAGAGGCTTTAACCCACTGAGCCACCCAGGTACCCCTTGAGTCATCTTTTTATTTTGCTTTTAAGAGCTATAAGTATTTCCTTTTAGGAAAATAATTCATTTTCCCACTGAACTGCTAAGGTTTTTTTCTTTTTGATTTATAAAAGCTCTCCATGTTTGAGAAATCAGCTCTCTGTAATATGAGATGCCAATATTTTTTACTGTATTCTGTTTATGGTGG
This sequence comes from Mellivora capensis, assembly GCA_004024625.1. Taxonomy (NCBI): domain Eukaryota; kingdom Metazoa; phylum Chordata; class Mammalia; order Carnivora; family Mustelidae; genus Mellivora; species Mellivora capensis. The sequence continues at coordinate 58,819 of PISX010009276.1, forward strand.
TTTCTGCCACATAGTAAAGTTTTATTTTTATGTAGTTGACACAATTTTTTTAAATTTTAAGGTTTTGTTTTCTGTGGGTGTGCTTTTTTTGCTTTTCAGTCTTGTGTCAGACTCAGAAAGGGCTTCCACATTCTGAGATCATTTTTTAAAAATTCTTCCATGGTTTGTTCCAGTGCTTTAATCGCTTCATTTTACATATATCTAGCTCCAATCTGGGTAAAATTTATTCCAATGTAGGTAACTGATTAAACTGCATCTTAAACTTCATCTTAAAAAAAAAAAATCTTTATCTTTTCCCATGTAGCTACCTACTACCAAATCCATTTATAGAATTGTCCAACTTTTCCCTGGTGATCTGAAATGTTTCCTTCACCATATACTAAGTTTCTTTATTTTCTTGGGTCTGTTTATGGGTCTAGTAACCTGTTCTATTAATCTCTCGGTCTATTCATATGCCAGTAAGATACTGCTTTATTACTGAAGTTTATCCCCTCCTGTTACTACTTTTCTCTTTCGGGAAATCATGACTAAACACAAACAATTCTGAAGGCACAAATAAGAATGATAATGTAGTTGGCTTTTTGGGACAGATTTTTAACATTCATATATACAAAAGTTCAGTATTCTAAAAATAAGAAAAATCATAAGAACTCATGAACAAAGCAAGAAGTATAGAGTTGGGTTCAACTAACTGGTTAGTAGTAAGCTCCTCTTTTCCCTCAAGAAAATTATATTCTAGTTAGGAGCTTATAACCTAAAGGAGATAGAACCAGAGAATATAAGCTAATGGTGTCTGAATTGTATTCAATGGTCAATAATTTCTTTGCACTGGCTTTTATTTTTATTTTTTAAAATATTTTATTTATTTATTTGACAGACAGAGATCACAAGCAGGCAGAGAGGCAGGTAGAGCGAGAGGGGGAAGCAGGTTCCCCGCCAAGCAGAGAGCCTGATGTGGGGTTCAATCCCAGGACCCTGAGATCATGACCTGAGCCGAAGGCAGAGGCTTTAACACACCGAGCCACCCAGGTGCCCCTGCACTGGCTTTTAAAGAATAATTGCTCATATCTAATATTCAACAAAATATGTCATATCAAAATAATTATCTTACTTGTAACAAAAGCAGCTGGAGAAGATGATCATCGCAATTATACAGACAGCCATAGAAATGAGCACAACCAGCCACCGAATGCTGCCATCAAAAAATGGACCTGACAAGGGAAGTAAACAATGAAGTATACATATTATCTTTCTATCACATATTAAAGGGGAAAAATAATTTGTGGTGTTAAATTCTAGAAAGCTTGCTTATTGTAAAAACCGGAGAAAATATTTTATTGAAAATCATGATCATACCCTTTTCGGCTAACCTACCTATGACAACAGGGGGCAGTGTAGGTTGTAAATACTGGTTACATAAATTGGTCCGACAACATTCTATTGTCCGGCGTAGCTGGGCTTTTGGTGAATCCTAGAGGAAGAGTAATAATAAAATTGAAAATGGCTTGATATTTTAAGGTTGATAATGAGGTTTTTAAAAATATTCATAAGTATAATTTCTAATTCAGCTGAAAGAATAGGACCTCCAAATTTTATGTGTAAAAAAAGATTATTGAAAACTTAGAATCTGTGCTGAAATAGTGAAGATTGTGAAATTATTTTTCCTAAAGAGAATGTATGTATGTGGATGGTGTGTTGGAACACTGAACTATAAATTACAAACAAAAGTTCATTAAGTATTTTTCACTAAAACTTTGGCTTATCTTAATATGTTCCTTTTCATTTGTTTTCAGTAAAAATGTAAGTCATGGTATCTTTTCCTTAAAAAACATGGATAAGACATTTTATCATAATGATGAACTAGTAGGGTACACAGGATCTCAGAGCAGTACCAAAACTACTTAGGTGGAGGGTGTCCCAATCTAAAGAAAAGAGACATCAGGAAGAGTAGTTGAGTCGGTAGAAGATACTGCACAGTCTGCTTACAACAACTACACTGAGACCAATGAACCCCACGCAGAAGCAAGTTAAAGCAGATGCAGTGAGGTTGTCCTCAAACAACATATAGAAGCCATTTTTCTGAGTTTCTTAGAGTCTACCAACCAGATATGAGACGTGGCCCTAATAAGTCAATAAATGAGCACAGGAAAACACTGTCGTCATGAGAACAGACACCAACAATTATGTGTGAAGTCTGACTTGACTGGTATAGTACCTGACAAGTTATTAACTCAAATGCTGACATTTCAGCACTGCCTGGGAAAACCGCCATTCTAGACCAAAATAGTAACAGAAAGGAATTACTTGTCATTATACAAGTCGCAATAATATAAGCAGAAATTGACCATACTATTCTTAAGTATCAGATGGCCAGAAAGAAAGACTTCAGGAGTCCATGACTTGAGATTCTATCATGGAAAGTGGGTCAAGAGTATTTGGAAACTTTCAAAAGCACAAGTTTTATACTTTAACTGAATTTTTAACATTAAAACAATTTTTACTTGTAAATGATCATAAAAAGAGAAGAGAGAGACAAGTCAGGAGTTATACAGGCGACTCTGAAATAATCCCAGCCTGAGGACACTTACATGAAGGATGGAATGAAGAGTACATAACTGAAGATGAGTATGAGGACTGCGAAGCTCCAAGAACAGCTGCAGGAAGACTAATGACCAAAAGTAGCTGAGCCTTGCAGAAGAGAAAACACAAAGAAAAACCAAGAAAGGGTTTCTGTGGCACTGCTAGAGGACAGACACCAAGCAATGAATGTGCTGCTGCCGAGACAGCAGGAGAGGGGCACAGATCAGCACCGTATGTGGAAGGGGCTCTCCCGGACACAGCAACAGGTCCTCCAGGGCTCCTGCGCTCTGCAGGAATGCCTGCCCTTGAAGCCGAAGCCTGGTGAGCACACCCAGCAAAGGAAGAAAGAGGCCCGGAAGGCCGGTGTGATGGTAAGATTTTAGCAAGAACGAGTACTAGAAACTGAAGAGCTAAATGTTATACTCTTTCTTTTTTTAAAAGAAAAAGAAAGCAGACTTGGCCAACTAGAGTTTGGAGGCAGCATGGTATTATGGAAAAAGCAAGGGCTCTGGAACCAAAAAGCTTATTAAATCCTAGCTTTGCCACTTACTAACTTTGTGAACGATGAACTTCTCTCTGGGCTTCTGTTTCCTCTGTTGTAAAATGGAGGACAAAAATACCTGCCTTGTGGGGTAACTGCGAGGAAATGAGGTAGCTTACAAGTACCTGACACATTAAAAGCAAACCTTAAATATTTGATAAATAAATTCTTCCTGCTCTAGTGAGTGTGACAGGATCCCAGGGGGATCTAGAACAAGCCAAAAATGCTTATAACCTCCTAGAAGAGCCGATGCGGCTTGACCAAGAACAGCAACAGCAGCCTCAGGTGCCATCTTTCTTCGATAGTTAACAGTCGGTCTGGGCGGGCAAAGACCAGACGATCAAGTTGGAGGAGGGACTTTTTCTATTCCTGCACTCCCCCGCTCCCATCCTCCATCCATGTCCAATTCCGTGAACTGACCAGAGTCCTGTGAGCTTAGATACTTAGATGTGAATTACAACACTGTCTGGAAATGAGGTCTGTGGTCCCAGGCCTTTGATCTGTAAATCATGAGATGGGCGACTGTGCAAAGGGAGAAAGGAACAGAAACTGCCTGGGGAACCCTGTTCTCAGGCAGCCCAAGAGTACAATATAGGACTAGGCTTGGGAAAGCAATTCCCCTAAACTATCCACGCATGTATGTGATCCTTGTGTAACAGCCTGTGTGTACTTGGGGAAGCATATAACCAGTTTAACGACTGCTCAGTTATATCATCAATATTGTAAAAGCTAATATTTATTAAGCCCTCTGTGCTAAACTCTTTACATATATGTTATCTCATTTGATCCTTACAACTCCTTTAGAAGTAAGAAAGCAACTTGAAAAAAGAAAAGCTTCTTGCCCCAAAGTTCTGCAGCTAGCAAGCAGCAGCACATGGATTTGAATACATACTGTGAAGTTTAACAACTAACTTCTATTAGTGAGTTCAATTTATGATACACCTAATTTAGAGGGCTTGCAGGATATTGGTTATTACTGCTGAGCTCTGTGCTCTAACCACAGTTCCTTCTTCCGTATTTTCAGTGATTAAAAAAGGTACAGAGTTCGTGGTTGATAAACATGCAAATGGCATAAAACTGGAAGAAATAATCAAATTAGCATCCCCCCCAAAATCCTGACAAATTACAGCAAAGGACTAATCCTAACACGATAAAATGTAACACAGACAAGTACGTAACAACTGTTTAACAAAACTCATTCCATTCCCATCCTCCTATTTGTGTCAAGAAACCAAAAGAACCAACAAAGAATGGAAGAGATATGGTTCAGCAGTAGCGTGAGTGAAAGATGTGGATTTCAGGTGACAGAAAGCTCGACAGGTTTCAAGAGTGTGGTATGACAATCTGCCATCTAACATGAGATTTGGCTGTATTTAGAAAAAGAGAAAGGAGCGATTTATCTCCCTCCCCCCCATCCCGGGGTCAAACCACACTTAATTCTGCATTCAACCCTGAGAAACCAGAGTAACTGAAGCTGATCACACACGGAGCAGTTGAGGTGAACGGGAACTCGCATTTTCACCAGGCAAAGAAGAGAGGGTATGGGGAGGAATGCAGGACGACACAGAAAACTTTCTTCACACAGTAAAGGGTTGTCTTATTAAGGACAACCTTATTAGATTTGTCCTCTGTGGTCCAAAGGGGCAGGAAGAGATTTACAGTCATTAGAAGAAAGAGCTTTCTAAAGATCAGGTCAGGTTGTTCGTACAGACGAAATAGGTGGTCTTGGGAGCAAGGACCCATTACTAGAGGTGTTGCACTAGAAAAGAGACGGGATGCAATACGTGTGTGGGGGGGAGGGAACTTTAGCAGAGATTGGACCATATAACCTTTAAAGTTTCTATCAATCCTGAGAATTTCTTAATGATGGAAATAACTTCCTAAAATAGTCAAACCTTAAATTTGTCACAAACGGTTCCATCTGAAACTGTTTTTCAGAAACACTGGAAGGACTGCTGGGGTAAAATTACTTTACAGGATTTTGAAGAGATTAGATTTATACCCGACAGCCATCAGGATGTTCATAAACTCTTTCCTACCAGCCCTCTAATGCCTTTGCTGCTGCTGTTAAAATAACTCCACTGAGATTTCCTTACAAGGACTTGTCTCAGTGACACAAAGGTTACTGCCCATTACCCTAAAGTCTTTCCAGTCAGTTTTATAATCCATGGGTGATACTGTGACAATATTTTTTGCAGTCATAACAACCTGCAAATAGGATGATTTAAACCTTTTTTTAAAAAAGTAAAATAATCTGGAAAAAAAAAGGTAAAATAATCTGGAACTTCAATTACCACAATCTTACTGTTTGAAGCAAGAACTAAGCTTCCTCTAATATATTTGATTTACAAGAAGATACAGTGATGGAACAGATCAGGCACAGTCCTCCTGGAGAGATGAATACTTTTCATGTGGTCCCTTCTTTATTTCAGAGGCCCCAGTGGAGATCCTTACCTTGCACTGAAAGTCAGATCCTTCATATTTCATACACCCTGAAGCTAATGTGGTTTCTCCCTGGTCATCTTCTTCTATGATGGCAAAGCAATGCCCATTAGTTCTAAAAGAAAAGACCCCCCCACAAAAAAAAACAAAAACACAAAAAAAATAACGTTACATCAGAAAGTACCAATTAAATTTCAATTTGAATGTGACTGGATACTGATGGCCTTTAGTTCCTGTTTTTTAAACTAGAACTACATTTGTGTTATTTATTGGCAAAACTCTATGGGTTTTCAGGCAAATGAAAGAGGTCAGGTCTGAACTAAAACCTAATGATCCAAGGGGAAAAAAGATTTCTTTTAAAATGAGTCCTCTAAATATGACTATGTAACTTCTCTTTGCTAATTACAGTTACATGATCACAGAAAGCTGATTTATAAAATTTTACAAAGTAAAGAATCTTAATGTTTTAAAAATATGTGTAAAAATGGCTGCCTCTTTAGGGCACCTAGGTGGCTCAATCGACTGAGTATCTGACTCCTGGTTTCAGCTCAGGCTCAGGTCAAGATCTCAGGGTTGTGGGATCAAGCCCTGTGAGCAAGACTCCATCTTCAGTGGGGACTCTGCTTGAGATTTACTTGCTCTCTCTCTATCTCACTCCCCCTCCTTTGCCCCTCTCTCAACTCGTACACGCTTTCTCTCTTTCAAATAAATAAATCTTTAAAAAAAAAAATGACTTCCTCTTGGGGTGCCTGGGTGGCTCAATGGGTTAAAGCCTCTGCCTTTGGCTTGGGTCGTGGTCTCGGGGTCCTGCGATCGAGCCCCACATTGGGCGCTCTGCTTGGCAGGGAGTCTGCTTCCTCCTCTTTCTCTGCCTGCCTCTCTGACTACTTGTGTCTCTATCAAATAAATAAATAAAAATCCTGAAAAAAAAAAAGACTTCCTCTTTTTATCCATAGAATTTTCAGTATTCACATACAATAGACAATAAATAAAAACAACTTTTCTATGAAACACAAAACCAGACTAAATGACAAAAATATATTTGGGAATAACTGACTAAGATTGTGAGAGGTGCGTTTTATCGAATGTGATAAGAAAAAAGGGATAACTTCTGAATAGCTTCAAGAAATGTACACATATATGTATTTAATGAAATGTTATCATTTTAGTATTAAGTATGTTGGAGTTTATCCCTAATATATTCATTTAGACCTTAATGGGTAGGAAGACACTTGTGAAAGTTTTTTTTGTGTGTTTTTTTTGTGTGTCTCAGTCAGTTGTGTCTGACTCTTAGATTTTGGCTCAGGTCATGGTCTCAGGATTGTGGGATTGAGACCCATATCAGGCTCCATACTCAGCTGGGAGTTTGCTTTAGGTTTTCGCTCTCTCTCTCACAAATAAATCAATAAATAAAATCTTTAAAAAAAGTTTTTGGGTGTTCTTATTTATATCAGTAGGTATATTATTTCCACTTAAAAGACTCTTACAGAATTATTACTTTTTTGTAGGGAAAAAATGCTAAGTATGGGGCAAAAGTCTGTTAAAATTAATGATTCAGTTCTACTCTGGATTACTAAACCACTAACAGCCCACACATATCAGGCACATACTACAGACAAGAAGTTTGGCAAGAAATTACTTGGTGCCATAGTGGGGAACACGCCCCTGTGACAGATCATCCAAGCTGTCACGATAAATTCAACCACCACCAGAGGACAAAACAACAAATCTAAGACATGGTGAGCTATTCATGTAATTTCAATATTTTACATGTATACTTTTTTGCTTTACATCTGGTGACATTCAAAGAGTATCTAATCATTAGGAAAGCACAAAGTAGGATGTTATTACCTTCATAAAAGGGACACAATTAATTAATTGATAAGACTATGTCATTCAGGGAATTTTTTTGGCTAATAAGTCAATTTTTTGATGTCCCCAAATAATATGGAATAGAATTATATGATCATTTACAAATGTCTTGCAAAGTGAACATAAAATTAAGTAGGAAAATTAAAACTGTCATATAAATCAGGCTTGGATTGGGAGCTCACTTGTAAGAAAGTAACATAAAATTAATTAAATATCACAATATCAACCCCTATCTTTTGGTAAAATATTTCAGCCAATTCAGAATTATAAGATTGGGGTGAATTGCTTTTTTGGTAATCTCTAAATTTTCTACAATAAGTATCAATAAACTTTATGATAAAAAGATAATTAAATAAACTAAAAATGTTAGATAAATACCAGATTTCTTTTATCTCCTTTAAAAGGGATATTACAATGTTACTGTAAGAAAAGAACCATCAATCATGTAGTAGTACTAAATGTTCCCATATGCAGAACAAGAAGCTTTTTGGCTCTTTGGAAAGATACCACATAAAATTAAGGGGGGAAAAAAAAACATTAAACAATGTGAACAATTCCTAAAATAGCATCAAATGTACTCCTATTCTCATAACTTCAAGAAGGGCTGCATAAAATACTTACATGCATGTGTTATTAATAGCATCATCTGGGCAGTGTCCTGAGCAATAGCACTTTAAAAAAGGCAAGGTATCCTCTGGTGCTAAGGTTACTCCATTTTCTGATTTTTTCTGGTCAGAGTCCGATTTCATCCCAGTACCATGGAGCATACTGTCTAGATTCTGCCCTGTATTCAAATATGAAATTTGTGAATAAACCATTTCTGAAAAGCTAATTCTTTCATTTCAATTTCCAATGAGAAGTTTCTAGGTTTTCTTATTACAGTATGGCAGCTACTGTGTTTAATTAAAAATACATTTAACATTAGTTAATAACCTATTGTTCACAGAAAAACCAACCCAGGTTTTGTGAGACATACGGAGAGGACTGTGTCACAAATTTTGCACAGTGGAAGACAAACAATGTGGCAAAGATAGAATACTGTCATGACTTGTAAGAAAGGTGCAAAATGGGAAGCGATTTCAGGAAGTCTGAGATTGTTTCCAGTCATTAAAAAAATACATGAATTATGGTTCTTAAACTCCTTGGCTCAAGATGTGGGACTAGCTTAAAAAAAAAAAAAAAAAAAAGTCCTTTATTTGTAAAAAAAAAAAAACAAAAACAAAAATAAGTCCTTTATTTGTGCCTCTAGGTGGAAGTGGAGTTACTAAGCATTTCGTTTTGGATTTTACTTGCTTAAGTAAGGGAATTGTGAGAGCAAGGAGACTAATCATATTATTTGGTGCCTTTTATCTCAAGGTCATTGGTTCAAATCCAGCCTATGCTGCCAGAAACTGAAGGTTACTGTAGGGCAATAGTTAGCTTATGAAAATAGAACTGTGTTCTTGCATTAGAGTCAAGTAGCCTCAAATGACAGATACTGTCATATTTGGTACTGAATCTTCCAGGCTGAAAGCAGAACAGAACTAAAACGTTTCAGTAATTCCTCCCTCCCTCTGAATCAACTGAAATTGGCTAGCCTATTCCTGTAGGGCTGACCTCCAGGGAATAAAATGTAGAGCCAAACAGGTATAAAATATTAAGAGAATTGTGTATAAACAACACTTCATTATAAAAGTTAGATAAAAGTGGCTCAAGCATACAATGTGGACTTAACTTTAAATTTAGCCGTACGGGCAAAATGAACTACTTTAAAGAAAAAGTAACAGGGGCGCCTGGGTGGCTCAGTGGGTTAAAGCCTCTGCCTTCGGCTCAGGTCATGATCCCAGGGTCTTGGGATCGAGCCCCGAGTCAGGCTCTCTGCTCAGCAGGGAGCCTGCTTCCTCCTCTCTCTCTCTGCCTGCCTCTCTGCCTACTTGTGATCTCTGTCAAATAAATAAATAAAATCTTTAAAAAAAAAAAAAGAAAAAGTAACATACAAACACATACTCATAACAGGAAAAGGATGTCCTATTTTTTTTTTTTTTTAGTGACTCCATGCTTTTAATTTTGATAATCTTCATTTAACCCTTTAAATTGGTAAAAAGCTTAATGACCTCATTTACGTGAGGTAATCAACTGTAAAAAGTAACAAAAAGGCATGGTGGGCACGAACAGAAGAAGTCCAGCAGGCTAAAAACGAGATCTGTACTGTGGTCTACTATAGTCCTATGATGTTCTCACCACAGTTTAGCTGGCTGGAAAATCATGGACCAGCCATTTCACTTCTCCAGACCTCATTTACTTAGTAAGGTCACAGAACTAGAGGCCATCTGAAGTCTTCTCACCAGCTTTAAAATCCACTCTGATAACAGAAGGAAGCATTAATCTAAGCATGGAGAACAAATGGTAAATAATATACTGCATGCAATTAATTTTTTAAAAATCTAGTGAAACACAGAAAAAGTGGTATAGTGTGGTAGAAATGACATGGAAGTGACAGTGTGAAGGTAAGGGTTTAACTCCCAAATATATCCATAGGTGTTATTCTCTGAAGCTCTTCTATCTCCAAAAAATGGTGATAATAATTCCTGCTCAATTCAACTCAAGGTTATATATAGACATGAATGTATAATAAAGGGCTTAATTATATATAAAAAAGGATATAAATGAAGAAATTACTTAATAACAAAGATCATACTAAAAGATCACCAATACCTAGAATATTCAAAGTTATAGCATGATTAACACACATAATTTCCCAAAACACTATCTGAATTTAGGAAATTAAAAACTCTAATTATAATAATTTGCACCTGGGGTTTATATTACCTCAAGTATTTATTTAACAAAATATTGATTAGAGGCCAGCTATGTGCAAGCAAGTTACTGAATGCTGGAAACTGATCTGGTCCTTGAGAAACAGGGAAGGGCAGTAAGACATAAACAAACACACTGTGAACAGTGATACAATACCAAGATAAACAAAGGAAGGCGCCTGTAACACAAACTCAGCCTAGGTGTCAAAAGCAATGACTGTATTTTAAAGTTGTAAGACTTCCCTAAGTAGAGGTACTGGATGCAGAAAAAAATAAAGCAACAGCCTTTCTGCACTATCTCCCTAAGTGACAGCACCCATCCCATGGTTTAAACAAATCTCTTTGTTGATGGTTCCTAGATTTACCCCTCCAGCCTTAAATTGCTTAAGTAATCTCAAAATTAACTTGTCCAAAATGGAACTCACTGACGTATCTCCTTAAACCCATCTCCCCAAGTCTTTTGGCCCAACCTCTAAAATAGATCTCAAGTTTTTCCAGTTTTTTCCAACTTCACTGCTATTACCTGGGCCCATCATGCCATGCCACTGATAGGAATCTCCATGCTGACCTCCCAACTTCTGTTCTTGGGCCCTCCCATCCATTTCCCACACAGGAGCCAGAGTTAGCTTATAAACATAAATATGATCTGTCATGCCCCCCTGCTTAAAACCAATTAATGACTCCATATGCACTCAGAATAAACTCCAACCTTCTTCACCACACCCACCGCCAGCAGAATTTGGACCTTGTGTACCTCTCCAACATCAACTCACAGCACCTACCCTCCACCATGCGTAGGCATGCTAGCTTTCTGTTAGTTCCTACAATATGCTCTCTTTTTACTCACTAGTCCTGTGTTTATAAAGCATAAAATTATGAGGTCTGGGTGGGTCGAAGCTATAGGTTGTATTTCAAAACAAATACATGCAAAAAAATATTTAAGGTTTACATGTTCAAGTGTAACAACTGAGAAAAAACTAAATATATATAAATACGAAGATGAATGGCTAAAAGAGACGAGTGACTATATATAGACACGTTTATACCACCTTTGTCATTAATGGCAATTTTTGGCATCCATGATTTTACCATTTTTTCCCTGACTAAATAATTTTTCTTGCTTTCCCAGCAATCTAGGGGCTTCCTTTGTACAAAGCAGAGAAAGTCCTCCCCTGTCCTTAAGGCACAATGTCTAGAATAGGAATCAGAAGGCAAACGGTAGGAGAGCAGGAGAGACTAATGGGACATCACAGAGACATCAATGGGACATCAGTAACAATTCTCCTTAACCTATGTGCTATGGAGCAGTGATTACTGAAGGTGGCTTCCAAGGTGTCCTTCTGAATGGAGTTTATATAGGATTTATCCAATTTCTTCTTCATCACTGAATACTAGATGTGTTGGGCACTGACAATTTCTCTTAGCTACTCACTGCTAGACCATGAAGAGGCCCATGTGAACCTGGTGGACAAGGTTACATACTACTCAAAAGTCCTGAATGAGTGGCTGAGTGCATTAAGTGGATAAACCTCTGGGTTATACATACATATGTACCTTTGAGGAGGAACTGAATATTTCCAACAACACGGGCACTTTCAGTATATGCATGCAAGAAGGGTATGTATGATGTTGGTGGACAGATGTGGTTGGTACCCTGCAACAGATGCTGTTAGGTGTTCTTTCCCCCCTTTACCTTGCTAGCAACACACACACACTATTTTTTAAGTATTTGCTCCCTCCTCCATGTGATTCAGGGAAGCACAGTCCTACCCTCAGTAGAGACAACTGTTTTGTCCAATCCAACAATTTTAGTTCCATTCCCCTTGCACTGCTTACACAAGAGGATAAATTAATTCTGCCAATAAAGTTAGAAGGAAGTCTGCTGGAAGAGGAAGGGGGAGGAAGAGGAGAGGTGCCTGGGGAAAGATTTCTTTACCAATTAGAAAGAGACATGAGAGACATCCATTTGTCTTCTACCGAATGCTGCCAACTCAAATCTGCCATATCTACATGGGATCCCTGGCCCCACAGCAGCCACACTGTGGCCATGAAGTGAGTTAACCTAGGGCTAAATTAATAGGTGAAGGAGAACAACGTTGAAAAAGAGAAAAAACTTGATGAGCCAAGGAATGGACTTACTGAAGTCTCCGTACCTTCAGACTTCTTGTTTTGTAATACAACATTTTCCTTATTGTTTAAGCTATTTTGAATTGGGGCTTCTTGTTATTGTTGTTGTTACGTGTAGTTGAAAGCACCTTAACTGACAGAAGAAAAAGAATCTGTTCCAGACTCTTTAAATTGACGAAAGGCTATCTATTTTCCCTATCTTCCTGTCAAACTCTGATTCTGTCTGATGGGACATGTGTCCGGCTGTAGTTAATGGACTTACATTAATCTAAGCTGACTGTCACAATTCCGTCCCCCAGTTTTCCAGTAGCCCTAGCAACTCTTTCAGTTTATCCAACAAAACATGATAAAATCTGCCGGCAGAAGGTTGGTTTCTGGGGACATTTTGCTTTCCTGAAATAACATCCAGTTGAAGTCAGTGCTGACCCTTTCCTCATTTCTCCTTCCTCCAATGCAGATAACAGCAGTCGTTTTGTAACCATTAGGGAAAAGTCAAGAAAACTACAGATGTCAACCCTGACACCACTCAACTACTGAATGAGCAAATAGCAAATATCTACCATCTACATCAAAAAATAAATCTATTTAAGTCACTGTTTGTTAGGCAGTTTCTTAAAGCTAAAATCCATTCCTAAAACTTGTGACCAAGCCAAAAACAAGAACTAAATAGCAATTAATGTTAACATTAGGTGACTCATTCTTTGTTCCAACCATCTCAATGTAAAGGACTTAAATCTTTATCAAAACATCTAATGCTCCAAAAATTACTGTTTACATCTAGGATACGTGTTATTGTTTCTATTTTACAACAAGGAGACCAATATGTGGAGAAATTTACTTTCTCAAGACACAGCTGAAGCTAAAGTTGAAGATAAAGTCAAGTTATTTCCACTAACATCACTCTCTGGTCCTTAGTAATCTCTAAGAAATAACATTTTCTTCTTACTGGTTTTTCTTTTCTTTAAGACTAAATATTTTATTTATTTATAGCAACTCTAAAACTAATCTTTTTGAAAGGAAATATAACATATTTGGCTATTCATCACAGAAATGTAATTCTTGTTAAGATTTTTCACTTACTGACTCTTAATCTCACAAAACAAACTGAGGGTTGCTGGGGGGAGGGGGCCGGGAAAGGTGGGTGGGGTAATGGACATTGGGGAGGGTATGTGCTATGGTTAGTGCTGTGAAGTGTGTAAACCTGGCGATTCACAGACATGTATCCCTGGGGATAAAAATTTGTTTATAAAAAAATAAAAATTAAAATTCCTTGGGAAAAAAAAAAAGATTTTTTCACTTACACCTGATAACTAATTACCAATTCATTTCATCTAATAAAAGTTTAATTATAGTACAGTTTGAATCAGGGTAGGGAAAGAATTTTGAATTATATTGCCTCGTGTGATCTACACAGATTTTTTAAAAAAAGTTAACATCAAATACTGATTACCTGGGAGTGAGACAGCAAATATGCTACTATTGATTTAACTCATCTTCAAAACTATGACAGCTTTGGCTGATGCTGCTCAACAAGACATATAACAAGAGCTGTTAAATAAAGGTATTTTATTAAATAATTTGGTATTTCACCAAAAAAAGTGGTTTTTAGAAGAGACTTTCTGTATTCTGAGCAAGAAAATACTAAAGGTATTAATTACACCTAAAATAAAATATGAAGCTACAGATTTTATCTTTAAAATGTCATGGGCACCTGGGGTGGCTCAATCGGTTAGGTGTCTGACTCTTGGTTTCAGCTCAGGTCATGATCTCAAGGTCATGAGACTGAGCCCCACATTGGGCTTCATGTTCAGCAGGGAGTCTGCTTGGGATTCTCTCTCTCTCTCTCTGCCTCTTCCTCCACTAGTGTGCACAGTCTTTCTCTAAAATAAATAAATAAAATAAATAAAATAAAATAAATAAAATCCTTTAAAAAGGATTTTACTTACTTATTTGAGAGAGAGAGAGAGAGAGAGAACATAAGCAGGGGGAGAAGCAGAGGGAGAAGCAGACTTCCCACTGAGCAGACAGCCCGATGCGGGGCTCGATTCCAGGGCCCCGGGATCACAACCCAAGCTGAAAGCAGTGCTTAACCAACTGAGCCACCTAGGTACCCCTAAATAATTTTTTTTTAACAAAACTCAAAATATTTGTGCTGTTAATTCTATTTCTTACTTGTAGATATTAATCTTTATTACTGTTAATGAAACATTATGAATGAACAATCTGTGATGACATAAACTTAAGAGGATAAAGAGATCCAATAACTTTAATCTAAAAACCTTTTGCAAAACAGTACTATCTCTTCAGTTTGAAATAATGTCCTAATTAAACCATCTGGGAAAAAGCCCATGTGCAAATATAGCCCATCTGATTCTCAGAGTCATCACAATAATTTCCTGTTCGGGAGTTCCAAGCTGTGAACACAAAATTACAATGTTCATAAATAAAACTTTGAGTATTCTATGAAGAAATTTTAGTATTTAGCACACACAAAAATGCAAGTTACCTTTCTAAAGTTTTTTAATGATGACAAAATGATTTTTTTAATTATTTACATTTATTCTGTATTGTATTTTAAAGGAGAAAGGAATTTTAAAACTAAGTCTTGAGTACCTGTTACCCCGTGTCTTAGTCTTAACTAGGACAGATACTTCATTTTATACTTTATCTCATTTAATCCTCAAAAGACTTAATGTTGCATATCATAATATCTATGTTATGGATAAGAGAACAGATTCAAAGAGGCTGAAATTTAACAAATACCTGACAATGGTTCTACCACAGTCAAGTTCAAAATTATTTAAAAGCTATGCTGGCAATACTGAGCCTAACTGTTCAAAAAGGGACATGAGTAGAAGGAGCAGTTTCAAAAATGAGTGCTTTAAACATAGAAATAAATTACTGAAAAAGATAAGATTACTTAAAGGAACACTGATTTACCTTGAACATAATAAGAAATGATGAACAGATAGGCTCCCAATAATTTGATGTAAATATACAGCTGAGTCATTGTTCAATTTTAATGTTTCCTGTGTACTGTCACCTCTAATAACTGGTCCTGTTACGTCACTAATTTAAATGACTTTTATCCAAATGATTTTCTTGCAAAAGGTCTCAATCACTTGACAATGACTTCAACTTCCACTGCTTTCTCTTGATTCCTGAAAGATAAAAATACAAAAAAGATAATGAATATAACTGAATTCTGGAAAGTTTTCAAAACTAAGAGGGAAAAACAAATGCTCAAACATACCTTTAAATAATGAAATACATTTTGGTGTTGGAGAGAGGGAGAGAGAATTGGGAGACGGGAAAAGGGAGAGAGAATCTTAAGCAGGCTCGGCACCCGGCATGGAGTTAAACGTGGGGCTCAATCTCCTAACTCTGGGATCATGACCCAAGCTGAAATCAAGACTTGGAAGCTTAACCAACTGAGCCACTCATAAATGAAATACATTTTTTAAGGGATAAAGCTATCTTTATTTCCAACAACAAAAAGGCACTGTAATTCAAAAGCTTAAATAAATAATTCAGTAAATAGGTTGCCACCTCTCCTGATCTCAGAGTAATCATATGTAAAACAAGTACACTAAATAACCCCCACAGTCTTTTCTGGCTGCTCTAATTATTTTATTAGTAATAATTTCTAAATATATTAAGAATAAAGCAGGAAAAAATGAATTTAAAATACAAGGCTATTCATCAATAATCTTTCAAATCCTAATAGATGTGATAAAAACACCTCAAATCTTTGCAATAAATAATTTATTTCATAGAAGAGAAAGGCTACCTAGATAATCACACATATTTAAATATTCAGTGTGCTTCATCATTAAAATTATTTTCCTAAAATATTGCAAATCTGACTTCATTAGTATAAAATTGAGCTTTTAATATGGATGATGTGAAACATAACCTCCCAGGTTAAGATCTGGCAACTATAAAATAGTTGAAATAGGTAATAAAAAAACCCCTCACTAGTTCGTATATAGATGAATATCATTCTATTTTTTCTCCCATCGTACTGGTTCAGACAATTGATTTTATTGATTTCAGCCTGAACTATTCCTGAGTGAAAAAGATTTTATTCATTCTTGACACAATTACCCCTAGCATGATTTCTATCACAAACAACTTGAGCTTTCTATTTTATCAAACTAAGAATTTTTCACTTTACTTAGCTCTTCAAAGGCACAGTATTGAGGAAATAAGGTTTATAGAGTGTCATTTATATTGTGCATTTTAATATGGCTGACTTCTAAAATCTCTACAATTTCTCACTTCTCTACTATAAAATTAAATTGGTTCCCATCTACATAATGCTGAGAGAGTAAGACGTAAAATCTAAAATAATTACAGAAAACATCTATAATGTGATTTAGTAGCATTTCCTGGGAAAACTCCCTTCTTGAAATTACACAACTGTGATTCTAGGGATACTTGTTCCAGGTTTCAAATTCAAAAGCAGTTTGCAGTATAATTCCAACCCTGCTCTCCCATCGTATTTCTATTTGCTTTTTAAGTATCTCTACTAGAATTACACACCACTCATCTAAATCAAAAGCGTTAACTTTCCTTCTGAACCCTCTAGGCCTGCCTCCTTCTGCATTTACTATCACAGAGGAAG
The DNA here is from genome assembly GCA_004024625.1 of Mellivora capensis. Lineage (NCBI taxonomy): Eukaryota > Metazoa > Chordata > Mammalia > Carnivora > Mustelidae > Mellivora > Mellivora capensis. Next base: position 75,803 of record PISX010009276.1, read on the forward strand.
GTGATGCCATCTCTTTGGTCACCCATGGCAAAAACCCTGGCATCATTTCTGCCTCTCTTACTAGCTACCCACTTCCCACCCTGCTCCGTACTTCCACTCACCAAGAGCCTTTTGTGAGTACATATGACACATCAGTGTAAGGTGCTAGAATAAAAATATGAGTGTGACAGTCCCCGCTTCAAGTAGCTCATGATCATGGGCAGGAGGCTGATTGCTCTGACTGGTTCCCTCTTCCAGACTCCTTGTTTCCTCATCGATTTATTTAAAGCTGGTATGTGGTCTAGTATCACTAGCAGGACAACCAAGGCATCCTGCAGAGTGGCTGAGGAAATTCTAAGCACCTGCCAGGGAGGGGATTATGTGTGATTCTTCCCCATAAATATCTGTGGCTGCTATGCTGGGTACAAGTTCAAATCCTGATCTGCCTGAAATAAGTAACCTGAACTCTCTGGATGATTTCCTCATCTGTAAAACTGAAATTACGTTATTAACTCATCATTATTTTAAGAACTAAATGAGGCTAGCCATCAGGGAGATTCAAATTAAAACCACAGGTTTTAGAGATACCACCTCACACCAGTTAGAATGGCCAAAATCAGCAAGACAGGAAACAACGTGTGTTGGAGAGGATGTGGAGAAAGGGGAACCCTCTTACACTGTTGGTGGGAATGCAAGTTGGTGCAGCCACTCTGGAGAACAGTGTGGAGATTCCTTAAGAAATTAAAAATAGAGCTTCCCTATGACCCTGCAATTGCACTACTGGCTATTTACCCCAAAGATACAGATGTAGTGAAAAGAACGGCCATCTGTACCCCAATGTTTATAGCAGCAATGGCCGAGGTCGCCAAACTGTGGAAAGAACCAAGATGCCCTTCCACGGATGAATGGATAAGGAAGATGTGGTCCATATACACTATGGAGTATTATGCCTCCATCAGAAAGGATGAATACCCAACTTTTGTAGCAACATGGACGGGACTGGAAGAGATTATGCTGAGTGAAATAAGTCAAGCAGAGAGAGTCAATTATCATATGGTT